>JAHXMU010000056.1:3447057-3477700 GCA_019455685.1 Philornis downsi | reverse complement strand
TTTAGAAAAAGTCAGATTTGTGGAATGAAAGCTCAAGGATTTTGCCACATGATAACGCATCATCTCACAGAGATATCATTATAAATGAATTTTCTGATTAAAAACTCAACAAATACAGAGTGACGCACCAATTACACTACAATAAGAAATTCAAATAACTTTTTTTTATTAATCAACGTATTGTATTTATTTATTTGCTTTTTTATTGTATAGAAAGTTCAATTTTAGTTTATATAACAATTTGGTTTTGAAGACGACAAACCACATAATTGACCTTTAAGCTCATACACGAATATGCAACACCAGATCAAAAAGTTATTTATCGCGGGATCGCCTTAAGTATTATTTTAATGGACTGCTTCAATTTAGTCAAATTCCTTGGTTTGATTTTGTACGCCTCTTGCTTGACGTTAGTCATAAAAAAAGCTGGTGCAGTCAGGTCGGGTGATTATAGGGGCTAGCGGAAAGTTGAGTTTTTGGATATTTGTTTGAAAATTTTTGTTGGAGCTCTGCCATAACCAGTCCGGCTATGTGTGAAGTTGCTCCATCTTGCTGGAATCAAATGCTGTTGAAACTGATATGTCTTCAGTGGAGTTCTGGGTAAAAAAAAGTGTTTTCAACATCTTTAGGTAATGGTCCCCAATAACAGTTGACAGTAGCATGATTCGTATGTCACCCTATATCATCAAACAACCACGGAATTATCCGCCTGACTCTGGCATTTTTCTATCCAAAACTCAAATTACCACGTAACGGCAAGCATTTTCAATCGATGGAAGACATAAAAGTGGGAACTGATGTCTTTTGCGGAAGATGTAGAAAATGTTATGATGATTGGATTATTCTTTTATAAAAGTTATATCATTTTGGCAGTGGCTTACTTTGAAGGCGAGACAATAACTTTAAATGAATAATCTATATTTTGCGTTTGACCGAATACATACATCATTTTGTGTTATTGTGGAACTTTTTTTAATGTTAAATGTTATGTATTCTTTGCATCATCTCCGAATCAGACACAATATGATCTGTCAGTTTTTATAGTTAAATCGATTTTAGTTGTTGCTCTCAAATTTTAACTCCCGTGTATGCTGATAGCAAAAAGTAAGGGAAGACTATCAGCAAATAGCCACCAAACATCCAGATAAGTAACCTTGAAAAAATTTGGACCAGCATTCAAATCCCAAAGCTGTCAAATCACTCTCCTTGCCTTATTGAAATTCATTAGTCTGAGTTCGTTATAGCACAGAGAGGTTTTCAAAATAAAAACCGAAATTGCGCCAAAAGTATCTTTTGTTTTTTCTCTTCTCGGTTTAAAGCCTTGTTGCCAGTGCGCAGGTTCTAAAAGTGTCATATGTTTACATGATAGCATGTTAAAATTTATAAACTGAAATCGATGAGTACACAATGTTTAGCATGTGGCACAGATATTATGTCATTACATACTTGTGCGACTTCAATGATTCCCAATAAGTTTCAGCAGACACTTTCAATGTGTATTTATAAATAAAACTGAAATTTGCTACTGAAAGTAGGAAACGCAACAGCATGTACCCACCCGCCTTTGTACAAGTTATTAATATACTTCAAAGCGGCTATAAATACCAGGAGGGAACACAGAAGAGGAAGGTATCCCAACTGCATTCTTCAGTTTCATGTGAAAAGATGCAATTATTAACCCTAGAATTTATAACAACAAATGCTAGTTTTTGTTATGTTCTCTGTATTCATGTAATATCCCCTACTAAGTGGGACTCCTTCTTCTGCCTTACAAGTCAATATACTATGAATTCCTTTTGGTTGTTGGTGAGCCCCCCTTTCCCACACAATGAAGGCGTATGCAGCACATGGACCCATGAATATCTCTCTACATATTTTGTGTGGCAGTGGGCCCCGCCGCAGTAGCAAACGTTGGATTATAGTGTTTAACAAAATGTATAATTTATTATTAAACATATTTGCATTGAAGTGCCCCCGGTTTATTTTTTTCTTTTTTGTTTGATTTGTTCTTTATTTGTGGTGGTTGATGCGGATGACGCTGCTTTTCTTTGCCACAACATTAGCAAGAGACATTTCCAACAAAATAGAAGAAGAAGAAAACAAAAAAAGAAAAATATTGTCAATTTCTTGAAGAAGAAGGAAACGGCAAGAACAAACACCTTAAAGATACGATATGCGAAATATTTGAAACTTTGAATCGTCATCATTATCATCATAATGTGTGTTGATGTGTAACGAGTTTTGGCACTCGCTGAACGGTGGAGACTCTACTTGCAGTGGATGTAAAGGAAAGGGAGACAGTGGTTAGAATATATCTGAATAAAGTAAAGCAAGGATCACTATATTAATATCTTCAAAGTCCTTTCGGTTAATGCCTTCAATGAAAGGAATGAAATCACATATCCTTTGATACGGTAAAATTATATCAGACAAAAGGAAGCCTTTAAACTTTCAAGTGTATTTGAGCCAAATGCGTCTCGTGGCCTTTTAAGATGATTTGGCGATATCGTTCTCTCTGGCTTGCTGGTAGACATGGTAACTGCTTTTAAACATTATGAAAACCTTTAAAATTTTTAACAGTCTAGTATTTTTCCAAATCGTAACCGGGGTTTGTATATGAGCTATATCGGCTCACACCTTCTGGTACTTTTTTGCGAATTGATAGATTTTTCAAATTTAATTTTTCCCTGTAAATTCTAATTTGTATGTTACAACAACATAAATCCTTATTCAACATATTTCTATTTATAGCTTCCATAATTTTGAAAAGAACATTCTTATGGTACCAAACAAATTGCCGATTTAATCTACAGTAGTATTTGCAATGAACTCAACTAAATATGCACATCTATGCGTATGGCAAACTTAGTTCTGAGACTGAAAAACGAACTGCAATGCCACGCCCATTCAAGTAGCTCTTATACAATTTACCCGATTTCTTGAAAGTATTCCTCTATGAACTCTAATTTGTAGATTGCAGTAACTTTAAATGTTTAATATTTTTATATATTTATTTGGCTTGTAATTTAAAGCCCTTCGGCCAATTATAAGTAAATTACAATATGCAACAATTCATCTATTAAAACTATTCGGCTCAATAATATAAATTAAAAAAAAAAAAACATAATAAATATAATAAAAATTACATATAAAATGTAGAAAAATATAATATGATTTTAAAGAAGAATCATTTTGTACTTTTATAAATTACAATAATACAATACAATACAAAAAAAAAAAAAAAAAAAAAAAACAAAAAAGAAATATGAAAAAAGACCAATTTAGAAGTTAATCGGTATATAATCTGGAAATATAAGATAATTCATGTGTAATAAAGGCTGCTCACAATTTAATTGAAATCAAAATTTTACAGGAAAGTCTGAAAGTGTGTGTAAAGAATGTGTCTTTTGTAAGAATCACGACATAATTTAAAAAATTTTGAATGGCCTAATAGTAAATTGTAAATTTATGCTACTCTTACTACAACAGCACGACCCATGAGTCTGTTTTTTTAGGAACAAGAAGCTGCTTACTCCGAGTGGAATGTGAAAAATTAAAAGAATTAAAAAGAAATTGAAATTTATATAATAACAACAAAGACCTCAAATCGATATAATTTTTAAAACTACAGCCCAAAAAGCGCTTAACTTACGGTGTTATATGAACACGATGTCTCAGTGAAGACAAATGTTTCATAACTCTATTGATCACTTTCTAAATTTTGCTCATGTTTTGTTTATTAGCTCTAAATTATATACATAAGAATACTAGGCACGATATAAGCATGAACCTTAATCGATCTTGGCAACACTAAATCAGAGCTATAAAAACATCGAAATGAATAATTTAAACGCCGGACTACATTATCCATATAATAGGCAAAACATAGTTTGTTATCTAAAACTACTATTTGCAATATTTGATATTTGCATTAAGCAGTGATCGTACCTCTAGTACAATCAGCAGTTTAAGTTTCATATTTCAGTTTCATATCTTTCAGTCAATTCACGAATTCACCCAAATTTGGTACACATCACACCTCTGATAAATCTAGTTCTGAGAATGAAGTTCGACTACATTGCCATGACCATTCGAATATCTCTCATACAAATGACTGTGTTAATGAAAATATATTTTCCATACACTGCATCAATCGCATTAAATTGTAATGCTTAGTAATTACTGGTATCTCGAACACAAATTGCATAATCTAATCCATATGTTCTTAGATTTATATCTTTCATTCAATTATATTAAATCCAGTATAGATTAGCTAGCATAAACTCAGTTCTGCAAATAAAATTTCAAATTTTTTTATAATCTTTCCAGTCCCATGCCCAGTAGGTCGATTATGGCGACCATAATCAGACCTTCACTAATAGAAGCGATATTTCCGGCAGTGCGTACATTGCGATGATGCCCAGGCCTTACCGCATTTGCATCGCTTTTAGTCTCTTCAAATTTCTTTATAATCTTGCCAATTTCTTGCACAAAAGGGTTAATTATGACGACCATAATTATCCCCTAAAGCAAGAAAAGTGATCACGTTTGAATCATTACTTCTGTAGCAAGTTAATATTGGTAAATAGCGCACCTTTCACTAAATAAATAACACTTCAGATATTTAGGTATCAGCAACTAACAACTTTGCTAGACCGGCGGTTTGGAAACCACTAAATGGATAACATTGTATTTACCATATATATGTGGTGGAAGTATAAATATTATAGAAAATAGTTGTTAAACTCTACAACTTCCATTTTTTTTCAGAAAGCTGACAAAGTACTCCATCGAGCAGTGCCAACATCAGAAGCTTTACGGAGTTAAATTTCAACCATCGCAGGAAATGCTATTAAATTCCAATTTTGTTTTTGCTCGCTATATTTTTTAGCTGTCGAATAGATTCAAAATATCATTATTATTTTTCGTATGATTGTTTTGTAATATGAAGATATTTAAAACGATATGTTTGTTTCATAATTTGTGCATAAATATCTTTTAAAATATCCTGAGTCTTTGCTCCTACGCCGAAATTTATCAAGTCTTGTCATTTGCGCATTAAAACCAAATGCCGAAATATTTAAGTTTCAGGCAGCTTCAATGACAGAGAATATGTTTATGATAATACTACATTGCGTAGAAGTCTAGGTAGGAAGAAGTTACATCTTAGTCATTGCGAGATCTCCCCAAATTATTGCTTTAAAGGGCTGCTTCAATTCCGTCAAATTCCTTGGTTTAGTTTCGCACACCTCTTGCTTGACATAACCCCATAAGAAAAGCCTGGTGCAGTCAGGTCAGATGACTTTGGGGACCAGCGCAAAGTGGTGTTTTTGGTTATTCATTTGTTTGGGAATTGTTGTTGAAGCCCCATCGTAACCGTTCTGGCTATGTATTCAGTTGTCCCATATTGCTGGAACCAAATGCCAATTTTTGGTGGCATCATCATTTCTTATTTCTAAAGTGTTTTGTTATCCAAAACTGGTATTACAAAATTCCTGCTCTTCAGCTGATAAATTTAAAATGGGAGGAACGTTTTTCTTTTCAGATAGCTGATTAAAATAATAGATTTTTCGGAAATTTTGTACTGCATTTATTCGATCAACGCCACACATAAAATACAATTTGCAAATTTTTTAAAATCTATGTATATTTGTTAAAACCCTTAGCTACTATCTTACTCTTAAGGAAGAGCTGGGTTATATGAGGATATCAGTTGAATTTGCGACATACATTTAATATGTATAAATTTTGTGTTTCAGATCTTCTTAAATCTTAAGTTTAGGATTCTGTTAAATGTGTTTGAAAAATAATTACTTTTCTAGGAGTTATGTACTTGTATATAGGAAATGTTATTAGGTGAGCAACTAAATTCCCGCTATTTGCCAATAGATGGCGCCAGCTGCAAGCGCTAGTCGATTCTGCCATAACCTAAACGTCATGAGCCAAGCTTAGGCATATAGCAAACATACTGCCTTGACAAAATATTGATTTTCTTTTTTCTTCGAGTATTGTGAGCATTTATCGCGCAGAGCTCGCATAAATCGCATTAATTGAAATCAATACCGATCCCCAGTGATGGTTTTGTTTGATTTCAACAGCTCGTATTTGGTCCCACCATATTCGGAATATTCGCATGAGGCGATGACGTAGAAACTTTTTTGGATTGCTGTAATGAATTAATTTTTCATCACCCGTTATAATCCGGTAAAGTTAACCCCTCCTCTTTTGTCGCTAA
Source organism: Philornis downsi (assembly GCA_019455685.1). NCBI lineage: Eukaryota > Metazoa > Arthropoda > Insecta > Diptera > Muscidae > Philornis > Philornis downsi. Next base: position 3,471,465 of record JAHXMU010000056.1, on the reverse strand, counting down.
AGCAGTTGTTCACAGGCGAAAAAATAACGATCAACGTCCCTTGGCTTGAACTCATAAGGAACCTAAGATCCATGCTTTTGAATCATTCCCAACGCATGCAATCGCTTGGAAGTGGCTTGGCGGGTAACTCATAATACCTAAGGAAGCTATCTGCGTTTAACACGGATCCCCATCAAGCAATGCCGTCAATTCAGTGTCTTCGAAGGTTTTTCGTCTTCCTTCACTCGAAAGGTCGTCAACATCAAAATCACCATTTTTAAAGCGACAGAACCAATCTCTACACGTTGGTTCACTTAAAACAACATCTCCGAAAACGTTTTGAAGCTCTCGATGAGCTTCAGCCACCGTTTTCTTTGATTGAAAGAAGAAAATCAATACTTCCCGCATATGATAATAATTTGGCACAAAATCATACATATTCACACAACCAAAAGAATATGACGTCAAAAGAAAATTACTACCAAGTTGATGCGGTATGTTTATGCAGTATGCCTGAGCTTGGCTGGTGACGTTTAGGTTATGGCAGAATCGACTAGCACCTATAGCTAGCGCCATCTATTAGCAAACTGCGGGAATTTATTTGCACACCTAATAAAATTGTGGGTTATAATCATAATAATTTATTGAAAGCTTGAAGAACCTTTTTGCCATGAAAATTTTATTTATATTGCCCAAATTCCGGTAGTTCCCCCATTTATTTCGTGTTTGGCAATATTAAGATTTTACCAAAACTACTGTATATCATAATTTTGTGACGAAACCCCCCTCTAGTGTAGGGAAAGATGGATCAGCCTTAGAAGCATCAAAAGACGAAGAGGAAGTCTAAGGCAAAGAACATTATGCAAAAATAAATGCGAAAAAGGCTGTAGCTATCTTTGCCTTCAACATACAGCGTCGCTGCACACAACGGCTGCTACAAAGCGCTAAGAAGCTCCGCAAACGCCACCGCCTTTGCGCCTGAGAAAAAAAAAAAAAAAAACATTTCGAAGGTGTTTTTGAGTTTGTGTAGTTGTTGGCCTATGTATTTTATAAATATTTTTATAGTTTTTGGTGTTTTTTGTAGTTCTTTACACCTTTTTTCAGTTGATGCGACTGTTTTCTTTTCATATTCATTCAAAATGATTTCAATTTTTTTCGCTCATGTAATTGAGTGTGTGTGAGTGTCTGTATGTTGTGTGTGCAATTTCTTGGCGAATACGCTCGAGGCAAGAAAAAGTTTTAAGCCTTTAGATTTTGTAATTGATTTAGTTCTTCTAAATCATTTCTCAGTGTAACAACCAAAAGCTGTGTAGATCCAGAGATCCGACCGCCCATCAAACACACACACGCGCACACATACACAGTCTACGGCGAAGCCGAGTTAAGAAAACGCGTTTAATCCACTGCTCAGACGTTTGATAGTGCCATAAAGCGGGTGATAGTTGAACTCAAAACTTCCTCTCTCCTTGGGATATTTTAAGGATATATTTTTTGGATTTTTTCTGTTGTCCTTTTTACAAAAGTACACATAATGGTAAGTCTGCATGCAGCTGATGTTTATTTCATAATTTTCATTGACGTCATCGTTTCCTATAAAGAGGTTTTCTTTTTTTTTATTTTGTGTTAATTAATTTCGTGTTGCCACGTTGTAAAGTGATATTTATGGGCCCATAATCGAGCCGCAACTATTTTTATTGGTCTGCTCTGACGATACGTGATAATGAGTGGTCATAATTTTTGATTTTTATTGGCATTTTCCACATTGCTCTGGGTGATGGCATAATAAAAGTGAATGCAAGAAAATTTTCATTATCATTTGCAGAATCATTTGCAGAGTTAAGTTCAGAGAGAAAGTGCGAGGATTCAATTACTACGGTGTTTTGGATTTTGATTAAAAATATGATCATCATAAAAGATTAGCCAGACCATTGAAAAATTAGTTATAGCGAATATTTTCCAGCTTATAGAGCTGCATTTCGCAATACCAAAAAAGTTAAAGAAAAACGTGAATAACAAACTCTGTTAAACAATTTCTAGTTTCTTTCAGAATATTGTAAAAGCAAAAAATTCATAAACCACTGAGGTTCCTGAGAAGTTACAGTTAATCCCGATATTTTAGTGACAACGATGTGACTTACTTTCGATCGTTGGTCTCCATTTCAGGTTCGATCAATTCAAATAGTTAAGATTTATAGTTTTTTGTGGTAATGAGCAACAAACTGTCACTTGAATATCGCAGGTCAATAGAATATATAAAGATGGCCAAAGACAATTTCGTAATAGTAAGTGGTGTTTCCATAATTTAATTTATGATGATTTTGAAATTTTAGTCCGGTGAACCAATTTACATATGCCTTCGCCCAAAATTATTTTGTATTGGTGCAAAAGAGTGTGAGGCGTGCCACAGTGGGCGTGGCGAGTTGCTATATTCTTTAAAAAATACTCTGCCATTTCCATTCGCAAGACTAAGTTTGCTAAAGTTTGCCTGTTACTTACTAAACTGTACTGAATTTAGTGCAGTTGAATGATGGTCATGAATTGAAGAATACTTGGGTAAAATTAGTTAATTTGCATTGCAGCTACCAGAGGGGGCGTTACACCAATATTTTGGTCAATTTCTCTACGAATTAAGGATTACAAGGGAAAATTTTAAATTTCGATAAATCGGTCAATTTGTGTGGGAAGTACGAGAAGGGGTGTGGAAATGCCCTCCCTTGTCATTCTCAGAACTTTATTCATCAAACGCATAACGTGTGGGAAAATTTGTTAAATTCAGTATAACTATCAAAATGATATGAAGCCAAAAATATATGGTTTACATCGATAATTTGTAAGGAAAGTTGCAGATGGAGTGACGCAATTCCTTCCATTTTTATTTTACTAAACGCATAACATGTGCCATGGAATAATAGAGAATTGTGAGTTACTGTATTGAACAACAACCTAGGCTACCACAGCCTACAGATAATAAATTACGAAGGAATGACTTAATTTTTAAAAATCGGTCATTTTTTAAGGAAAGTCTCTTTTCCAATTGAATAAATTTAACGTAACTATGAAAGAGACATGATTCTAAGAATACATAGATTAAATGGGTAATTTGTACTGAATGTATTAGGAGGGACGCGGTTAGTCAGTAGATCTTGTTGGAATTCTATCAAGTATTATGAATAAATGCACTTAAGTTTCTTAAGTAGCAGAATGTCTGAGATATAACGTCCTCATCACGATGGGGATTAACATATTCGCTGACAATCAAGCTGCCATTAAATCCCTGGATTCTGTCTTTTAGAACTGAACATGAGCCTTGAAATGCTGCAGATATATTAACGAGATGGCTCAGCATTTCAACATTCCCCATAAGTTTGGTTCCGGGCCACAGGGACACACGAGTACCATGGAACTGTAGAGCAGACGAGCTGGCAAGACTAAGGACAACCCTACAGACTCCAGCCGAGTTGGAGTCCGTGAGCCTGCCTCTAGCCACTTGCAAGCTCGTATTGCGGGATATTGGACATTTATCAACAAATGGTAGGTGGACGCCTGTCCGAGGCTGCAATCAATCCAGACAGAAGTGGCCCAGTCTAGATCTGAAGCGTTCACACAAACTACTGTTGCTATCAATACCCGATGTTTCATTACTTGTATCCATCAAGTCGGGACACTGTCTACTTGGAAGACATGCCATGAGACTGAAGGTTGCGACTAGTGACTTCTGCAGTAGCTGTAGTGATGAGAAAGAGGAGGAGGGGTCCATAGAACACCTTCTCTGTAATTGCCCCGCCCTGGTGAACAGGCGGCGATCAACATTTACCTCTTATTGCTTTAGAGACCTAGGAGTTTTGAGGAGATGAACGATATTGGTATTGCCCGACTTTAGAGCTTATTGAGGCGCTCAGGATGGTTCAACAGGGGAAACTGGAGACATCCATATCTATAGTTTCCGTAGTATCGCAATGGACTTTATAGTCTAAGAGAGTCTGTCTATTCAGACTGCCACACTGACCTAACCTAACCTAACCTACTTAAGTGACTTCATTTTACGAATGTAGCGTTACTGGAAAAATCCCAGTTTCTGAAATTAGGTCAATGCGTCATTTATAATCTCCTGCTCTGATCAGGTAATATATTAGGCTGTGCCAAGTTTTGACATGTTTAATAACGATTTGTGACCACCTGCGCGTCCACCAGCCAACCAGATGACGGGCAACCGATCGATTTTAAATGTTATGAAAAGCATTTGGTCAAAAGCTACTCGGTGCTTTAGATATTTTCTTCCTTTATTTCCTCGGATGGAGGTGTAATTAAAAATCCATCTTGTCGGGTAAAGTTTATATTCATATAGAAAAACCATTTCTAGCATTTGTTTTTGAAGGAATGTGTATTCCATTTACTAGCCGCAATTTTATCTAATATGGTCCGTTCTGAGTTTCCAATTTTCAATGACAAGCATTTGCAGTGAAGCGACTGATGTTGACTTCCAATTTATTAATTGAGGCCATCTTTTACATGTAGGTTTTGGATTTTATGTAGCCGAAAAAGGAAAGAGTCTAGAGGAGTAACATCACACAATCTTGGCGCCCAATTTACCGGTACGGAGTGTGAAATTGACGAATGCGAATTATTCTAAATGCCTTGTAAATATCCGCAAAAACTTCACTATACATAGTATAGAAGATGATAAGCAAAAATAGCTTTTTCTAGGAAGTTATATGTGTGGATTGTTGTGATTTTACAGGTTCATCCATTTAGTGCTTTCAAAATCGCCGGTCTGGCGAAGCTATCAGTTGTTAAATACCTGTCATCAATTGTTATTTGTTTAGTGAAAGGTTTTCCATTTACGCATAAGGAACGTTTAACAACCGAAGAACGCGTACAAATAGTTGAAACTTACTAAAAAAGGTAGTGATTCAAACGTGATTCAACGCGACCGATTTTGGCTTTATAGCATGAGAAATTTCCAGAAAGCGTAGTTCCACGTTTTGGCGACGTCAATTGACCACCAATATCATGCGATTAGACGCCGTTCAATTTTTTTTGTTGTGGGGCTACTTCAAACACGTATGATAATAAAATAAAAGTTTTATCAAAATCATAGCTTTTTGTGTGTGTTGTATTTAGTTTTACTTTTGAAGCCGAAAAATGGATAACCCTGTAACAGTTAACGACGAAATGCTATAATCTTAATTAGCTGCGTGTGTTGGAGAGGAATTGGCGATTAAAATTGAAAGGAAGTCTTTAGTTTGGAAATATAGAAGGAATAATTTTCACAAACTGTGACACCCAAAGGGGCGTGGCAGTGCAATCTGTTTGCATGACAGTACTTAATGCCTAAAGCGCGCTCAATTATGCTGACCATATTGCAATTGAATTTATTTAACATTCAATATATAATATGTAAATCTAGGTATGTAATCTAGAATCTAGAAATATGTAAATTAAGTAAGGAGGCAGTAGAGAGGGCATGGTTATTCCGCTGATTTTTTCACACACTTTGGCCAATATTATAACGCAATATTATTAATGAGAATTTAGGTAGCTTAGCGCTAAGAATTTAGGATTCCACTAGAAAATCAAATTTTGATAAATCTGACAATTTGAATGGGAGGTACCCGAATGAATATGGCAACGTGCTTAGAACTTCGATTATTCGTACTTAGAACTTAGGTTACCAAATGCAAGATATATTGCAAAATTTGTTTGAATTCTGTACAAACAATTTGAAAATATGGAGGTAGGAATACGATCTACTCGTAAATCGGTTTTATTGGGAGGTACCAAAAGCGGCGTGGTCAAATGATCGAATTTTCTTTGATGTTGTAGGGAATTGTAAAACGATGTTTTTCTATTTTAATTTTGAGACCCTACTTGGGGAAACGCTCAACCTATGCTAAATTTTGGTTAATTAAGTATAACCGATTTAACGATATGATGCCAAATATACGACATCGCCCAATCGACTTCGAAAGCCATGAAACGCGTTTGGTCATAACATACCTGGTATTTCAAGCGCTTCTTTCTGGGTGTTATATTTCTACTCGTATCAAATAGTATGTATCTTCCGTAATTTTTAATCGGTAGGTCTAAGTACGCAAGATTCCTGTACGATATATTAACCTACAATTCTCTGTAAGCCCGGAGGCAAATTGACTAAGTAACCGCTCTTCTTCCCATATTGGGCGGTCCCAAAACTAGCCGACTTGACGTACAGGTCGTGCCAGTAGTTTGAAAAAATTAATTTGGTAGAAAGTGGCAACTTAATAAAACATATGTTTTAAGTTTCAAAGCGCCATGTTGTTTAGTATTTACATCTGAGCCTATAAAAGTAAACGATCTCATTGAATTTGTAAACATGGAAATAATTGGTCATCGTTATGTAATTCAATATGTCCATTTGAAAGGTCTCAGTTCAACCAATATTGAAGCCGAACTAAGAAAATCCACAACATTGTGTTGGATAATCATCTGCAGAAGATGAATGAACTAGCTGAAATCATAGACATTTGAAAAGTGCTATATATCGGACACTGACCAAAGATTTAAGAATGAGAAAGGTGTGTGCCAGATGGGTGCCGCGATTGCTCTCAATGGAGCAAAAACAGCGTGGTGAAAATGTTATAGTATAGCAGTTGAGTTTGGCGATCTTTCACCACAATAAAGGTTAATTTTTGCCTCGATTTATAAACACTTCACAAATAAAGCAAAATAATAATTAAAGCAGTGGACTGGAATGGAAGAATCGTGTTCAGAGAAGGCGAAGACGTTCCATCTGCAGGCAAGTTCATGGTGTCTGTTTTTCGGGATACGGCTGGGATTATTTTTGTTGAATACCTTCATGAAGGAAAAATCATCAACGTCGAACATTATGCTCATTTATTGCAGCGTTTAGGAGATGAACTTATGGAAAAAGGCCATATTTGGCGAAAATGAAAATGACGTTTCATCAAAACAATGCTCCAAATCACACATCCACTACTGCGATGGCCAAAATTACTCAATTAAAGTTCATCACGCAACTTATTCGCCAGATTTAGTTCCCTCGTGTAATTTTCTACTTCCAAACTTGAAAAAATGGCTCGATGGTTAAAGATTTGCCAACAATGAAGAGGCGGAGTCTGTGGTTGATGACTATTTTAAGGAGTTCAGTAGTATAAATAGGGTATAGAAGCTATTGAATATTGTTGAAAAATATATCGAGCTAAAAATCAGATTATGTTTAAAAATTAAGAAAATTTTTAACAACTTTCTTGTTTCTTCTTTATTAATTCAGCTAGTTTTGGGACCGCCGTCGTACACATTTTCAGTAGTTGAACTGAATTCAGTTTACCTATAATTTGGCATATATGATGCATTTAGTATATTTAATAAATTCTGGAAATGAAAACGAGTGCAATGCTATATCCCTCCTGGTACCTCCGATTTAATGAAATTTGATTATCCTGCTGTAATTCCTAATTCGTAGTGTGCAGTTTATTACATTTTTGTCATTTGTATTGCATCATTATGATTCGTAATAGTTTAAAAAATCAACTGAATAATCACGTCCTCTCTGGAATTATTATTCCCAGATTCATATCTTTCATTCAATTGTACTAAATACAATATAATTGGGCTTGCATTAGGCGTTTAAAATGGCAGAGTATTTTTAAGGAATCAAGCGAATAGTTTTTATGGATAAATTTAAACAAAATGAGCAAGTGACAAAACGACATTCGCCAGGTATGGGCTATACGAGTATATAATAAGTCGAATTAGTTGTCAATAAATAAACCAATAGAGTTTCTCTTAGCCTAAACAAATTGTTTTCTTTCTCATCGAATTATGCTGATTGATTTATGTCGATATTCCCTTTATGCAGGATGGGCATCATTTTCAAATCTACTTTATATTTCATTTTAAAATTCATTCACTAATAAAAAATATTTCTCCCTTTCCCTTTCAGGATGAGTTAAACAAAGAACAAATTGTCCGTAAGTATCTAATATTAAAAAACAAAAAATACATACCAACTAACGATGATCAATCAAACATTACATAAATGAAAGCATTTAACAAATTATGAGAAGATCAAAGTGAACAACAAACTGACAGACAGACATAGACAGACTGTGGACGCAGACAACGCATTTAACTCAAATATTTCAGACATTTAAGCGATTCATAATCGCTTGACAGTAAGCGATTAATGTGAATTTAACAGAGAGAGAGGAAAACAATACAACAAGCAGAGCCAGTCAAAACAACCGAAATAAAAGTATTTACAATGTTTTAAGTAAAAACATCATAAAAAATCGCCCACGCTATGGTGGTGGACCATTTGTATGGCTGGAAAGTGGATGAATGGATGGCCACCGATGGATTTGTAGACAGCCACAGACTCTGCATGCACATGTTGCACGACTGTACATACTTGTATACGTGCTTTGGTCCCATTTCTTTAATACTTATGGTCATATGGATACCTGTAACACCAATGCAAAATTAAAAACCAAAGCGACAGGGCAACACGTGGAAAATTTCAGATGAATTTACACATTACATGGATTTCATAAGGAAGCGATACGAAATGATTAGAAATGTGGTAGATGATAACTTATGAAGACAGTGGTTTTATGGAAAGAATTACATTTCTTAATATTATGTTAAAAATTATGAACTGTATGAGAGATTTGTCATCTAAATTTATTACAAATTTTACATATATATTTTACATATCCAATTAGCTATATTGTTTGATGAAAAATCGTTATTTTTAGTATTTTTCAAAATTACGTCAGTTCAATTATTCCGATAACTGTCTATGTAGAATATGTTATTAATATATATTAGGAAAATATTACAAAAAAAAATATCATTGGTTGTGCAATGTGGAACTTACGTTTCAAGCTTGCTCTCAGTTACCAAACATAAAAACGATTTCCGAATCCGTATCGTATCTGTTTACAGTGGAACAAAAGCCCTGTTTTGGAGCGCTGTTTGGAGCATCTTCTTCTTCTTTTTCAAATTTCAGTGCCTACTAACTGGTAACCTATTTCACAGATAACATCTAAACATAAAATCTTTACAAAACAGAGAAATCATTTCGATCAAATTTGCATTATTAGTACCAGCGATATTTTGAAAATCGGCAAAAATAAAAATGATCATAAAAATTTATGATCAATAAATAAATATTAAATATTTGGGATCATATTTTCAAAGTAATCTTTCATGGACACTACATATAGAGTATGTGAAGCCTACAGTATCATCTGCCATAGGTTTATTGTATAAAATTAAGAATAAATTTGTTCGAAATACTAAATTTCTAATATTTCAAGCTATAGTTCAAAATCATTGTAACTATTTAGCCATTATGTATGTTTATAAAAAGAGTTCTGAATTAAAATTACTCCAACGGCAACAGATTAAAGCATTAAAAGCTGTAGTAAATATGCCAATTTCGTATTGTACGCTTTCTCTGTATAGATATGTTTTTTCAACAGTTAGGCCAGTATATGATTGTTATAAATTACAATTGCTAATATACACATACAATGTAGTGTGATTTTAGTACTCGTGAAAATAAAAATATGTGAATCAAATCGGCCATTTATGCGAAAAGTACTAAAAGAGAAGTGGTCGACCGAACTTTGTTTTGTCGAGCACTGCATAGCTGACAAAAAAACTTGTTATAGTAGTCTAACAGCTAGAAATTGCAGAGAAAGGATACTATTTCGAAAATAGAGTATATTTCGTAAAAATCTATTTTTGTTCCCAACTTTATTGAATGCTTAGCTTGTTCTAGCTTTGACTGAATTAATTTTAAATGAATAATACGAGTGCGTCCCAAAATTTTTCGACCTATCAAAGAAGACACAAGAAGTTGGGAAGATGTTCTTTATTTTTCAACATAATCCCTCTTTTAGCTCGATATACTTTCAGTAAGAACTGTCGCACTCCTTATAATAGTTATCAACTGCAGACTCCACCTTTTACCACCGACCGATTGTTTCCAATTTAGAAATAGAAAATAGTGCGAGGGAGGCAAATCTGGCGAATAAGTTGCGTGGTGAAGCTATTTAATTTGTTAATTTTGACTATCGCATTAGAGAATGTGTGAACTGGAGTATTGTTTTGATAAAACAAACCCTTCTTCCCTTCATCACCTAAATGCTGCAATAAATTAGCATAATATTTACCGTTGCTGATTTTTTGTTTCTGAAGATAAGCAATAAAAATAATCCCATGAGCATCCCAAAAAAGCAGATGTCTTGACCTTGCCTGCAAATGGGATCGTCTTCGCCTTCTTTGGACACTATTCTCCCATTTCAGCCCACTGTTATTTTGTCTCAAGTACCCCTAGGGTAATAAATCGACGCAAAAAAATCGGCTTTATTGTGGCAAAACATCGCCAAACTCTACTGCTCTGAAAGCAAGCGCGGCCCCCATCTTGCTAACAGCATCCATTTAATATACGATGTGTAGTACTTTTTGAAATGTCTATTATTTCAGTCAGATCACACATCTTCTGCCGACGATCATCCAATATTATTTTGTGGAGTTTCTTAACCGTGTCCGGTGCGGACATCCCAATTAATCGACTACTACGGTGTTCGTCTTGGCAACTCATACGGCTACCCAATATTTATACCAAGGAGCAGACTCGTCCAGAGTAGAATTAAGCTTGGCTTTAATATTGACTGGACTGAGACCTTTTAAATTGAAATATTGAATATTTTTTCTATGTCCACAAATTCACTGAGATCGTTTACTTTTAATGGTTCAACTCAAAATACTAAACAACGTGGTGAAACGTAAAACATATATTTTATAAGGTTGCCACTTTAAACCAAAATAGTTTTCTTCAAACTACTGGCTCTATCTATACGTCAGTTTGGTCAGTGTTGGGACCGCCCCCGTAAGTAAGAATACTTGGGCCAAATCGGTAATTTATATAGGAAGTTCTTGGAGGAACGTAGTAAATGAACCGGGGTTTCCACCTTTTGCCAAGCATTTTAAAGAAAGAAAGGGCGTGGACTGTCGGCCAATCTATTTAAGTTCCATCAAGCATTGTAAAACAATGTACTGGAAAAATACTTTTCAATAAAAATACTTTCAATTTTATTAAGCATTCTGTTTATATTGATTAAAGAGACCACCACTTCTCTAATCTGAAAAATTTTGATCAAGGTTTTTATCTAATCGAAAAGTAAACGATATATATTTGCTGGTATGTCTTTCAAAGTTTTATGGAGAACTTCTATTTCAATACCTATAGCATTTGTGGCATATTTGGCTTACTGTAAACAATGTCCTAGCTCGCTGTGAATATATTGGAACAGATTAAATCAAATGTTGACTTACAATTGCATTTGTAAAGATTTCACAGTAAATGACACGTTTTATTTGGTTCATGTCTGAGGAGATCAAATCAGTCATATATTAACAAGGAAATGGCTCCAGCGAAAGGAATGATATGCAACAATTTTTCCTTCTATCTTACAGTTCTCCGCAATGCTTTTAACGCTTTTGATCCCGAGAAGAATGGCTACATCAACACTCAGATGGTGGGCACCATCCTCAGCATGTTGGGTCATCAGTTGGACGAGGCAACTTTAGCTGAGATTATTGCTGAAGTTGACGAGGATGGTTCGGGACAAATTGAATTTGAGGAATTCACAACATTGGCCGCCCGTTTCCTGGTTGAGGAAGATGCTGAGGCAATGCAAGCAGAACTCAAAGAGGCTTTCCGTCTGTATGACAAAGAGGGCAACGGCTACATTACCACCAATGTGTTGCGCGAAATCTTGCGTGAATTGGACGATAAACTGACCAATGAAGATCTAGATATGATGATTGAAGAAATTGATTCCGATGGTTCGGGTACCGTGGATTTTGATGGTGAGTTGGACATTGACAAAGTTCACTTGCAAGAAACTTAACTGATAATGAATATGTCTTTTTTTGTACAGAATTCATGGAGGTCATGACTGGCGGTGATGATTAGACTTAGAATCTCTTAACCGTAATCCTGAGAAACCATGCTGTAATAAAAGTGTAGACGATGTAACAAAATTTAAGATGTTTAAATTAATTTTTATAAAACAAAACGCCAATAATGACACACAAACACACACTCAACATTTACTATTTTAATATTAATTTATAAAGAAATAACAACTATAATAATAAATACAAGAAAACCAAACAACCATAACAAATTCCGAATCAATCATTTTGATGAATCCCAGGCAAAATTTGAAATCTCTTTTCGCCAAATTCGGATACGAATCCAAAAACCCAAAATAATTGATACTTTCTTGTTAATCCCACGAATGCCCACTTTACTTACTTTTCTGAGAGAAATGATATAATGAAATATTAAATCTTTAGCCACATAGTCGGAAGTTTACCTTAATTATGTTCACATTTTTGTTACATTTGAATAGCAGTCAAGTTATTCTGTTATAATTCTTTTTGTTTTAGTTTTCAATTTATCTGCATATCGAATGCGATTTGAATTCGAATACGCTTTCGGATTTCCATATACGAGTATTGTTGTGTAATTTTATGAAATTGCATTCAATTTTTTCTGTTGTTTTTTTATTGTTTTGTTTGTAGTAAAAACTTGGAACATGATAAGGGTTTTTATGTAATATTTATTAAGGTTATTGATACAACTTTAGTAGTTTGTAATGGAAGAAAAAAAAAAAAAAAAAACAAAACAAAAAAAAAAGGAAAGAGGAAGGCGAAAAAGATCCAATTGTCAACGGATGTTGAATAAATGACGTTAACAAACTAAGCCAAATGAGGCCGAAACAAATTTTGAGATTTGTAGTTTTAATTATACATTTTTGTGTCTAATGAATTATAAATGAAAATGCCAAATATGCAGTCTTTTGTGGGAATTGGTCTAAGACGAATTCGAAGCTGTAGTACAACATATTGGGTTTAATTATTTTCAATTTTTGTGTCTCTTTTTTTTTGCTTTCGAAACATTTTTAGTACAAACACACATTCAAGTGAATCACATTTACTCCAATTTTTTTAAAAAAAATTAGAAAACACGTTATTCAAGTTTCATCTATGGAATAAAGTTTTACGAAGCTTATTGTATTCTAAATTTATCTCTAGAATTGTAACCAAATGTAACTTTTATTTAACGTTGGCATTTATTAAAATTTAGAATGTAGTTTGGAAATATGTTTACTTTATGTTTTAAAGATAATATCTTTCAAATGGTGCTCATTGTTTACCTGACGTGCTCTTTAAAGAAACGAAAAAAAAGACAAACAAAAAAATGTATTCACTGATCACATCTTAACGTTACTTATGCGCCACCCTATAGATGGGGTATAGTTGTATATTTTGCAAACAAAAAAAAAAAAAAAGGAATGCAGTTTGCTGCGCATTTCCCAACACAATCTGCGTTTGCTCTGAAAACAAGTTCAGTGGATCGATTGAAAAAATGTAAGCAGTTTATCAAAAAAAAAAAAAAAAATATTTGCTTATTATTACATTTTTGATTTTTTTTTGTTAAAAATAATATCGTCCAAATACAAGTAATCGTTTTCGAATCACTCTTTTAAGGAAGCAGTAAATGTTCTTATGTCTGCTCAACTTGTATACTCCGCGAAAACTGCCATTTTGTTACGGATATTTTATTTCAAATGAACCAGAAAAATCAGTTTATTGGCTTCAAAACTATATTTGAGATAACCACATAGGGAAAAAATTAGTTGCGGGTTAACTAGGGTTGCCAATCTTTGACAGCTTTACTGAAGATCAATTTGACAGAAAATTTTCACATACTCGTGGCAGAGATGCATTAGACGCGTCTGACATGGTTCCGTCTTATTTGGTTGTAGTCAGGGAAATTGTGCAGATCAATCCTCAAAACCATAATACCAAAATGTGGGTGTACAGTCTTGAATTATTGAGCGTAACACAGACTTGCATTATTTTTGATCTACATTTATATTCTAAAATTTTTTTGAAAAATGTGTCTTCTTCATTTGTGGGGTGCTTTTTTAAGATTTGTTCTTCAAGTTGGCAGCATTGGTTGGCAATAGCGTCCAAACGTCATCTGTCAAAAGGGGAAAATGTACAGTACGTTTATTATGTATGTTTATTATCAAAATTCGTTCTTCTGTGACAAATGTGCATTGTTTGATACGACCATTTTATGATCGTCATAATCGACCTGCTGAATCAACAAATCGTGTTTTTATCTCCAAATTTCGCACTAAATTTACTTTCTTGGATATAAAACCATCGACTCGCATGCGTAGAGTGCGTACCGAAGAAAATATTGCAGCCGTAGCGACCGGTGTTAATGACAATCGTGAAATGTCAATTCGTCGCCGTTCTCAGAGATTGGGTATGTGTTACTCAACAACAAGGAATTTTTTTTTGCCCCAATTGGCTGAGTTGAACTTGATTGACATGTGGTTTCATCAGGATGATGCAACATGCCACACTGCTCGTGCAACAATGAATAAGTTGAGGGATTAATTTGGTGAGCAGCTTATCTCTTGATTTGACCCTGTGAGTTGGTCCCCAAGATCTTGCTATTTAACGCCTCTTGATTATTTCTTGTGATGTTATGTCAAGTCGTTGGTCTATGTGGATAAGCCGAACACTATTAAAGCCATACAGGATAACATAACACGCATTATTCGTGGAGTACAGGCCGAAATGCTCGAAAAAGTGACAAAAAATTGGACCTTCCGAACGGACATCCTGAGACGCAGCCGCAGACAACAGTACATTACTGTTGTTGTTGTTGTTGTTAATATTAGTACATTAAATTATCTTTAAAAATTAAATGGTAAAGACCAATTTATCGATTCAAATAAAAAATTTTAATATATGATGCACATTTGAGTGTTTTATTCGATTAAAAAAAAACTACGATTAAAAAATCACCCTTTACTAATATTTTTCACAAGACCATCAGAATTTTTATCACAATAAATCACAATTCGTCAGAATTTTTATTTATAACACATACTTGCACTACTTTTGATCCATATTCAAATTGTGAACATTTTTTCCAAAATTTATCTTTCTCATTTGTACTAATATTTTTTACAAAAACGTCAGAATTTTTATCATAATGCTTTTCCTAAATAGCCACAACCATTGTCCTGTGATAAGTGCTTCGAGTAACCTACGAGTAGATATCGGAGAATCTAGCAAAAGCTTCTCATGGTGGCGCTTCGGGTTGTCATAAATATGCAATAACTTTCAATGAGTCTACGAGTAGAAACGGAATGCGTTAGCTCACTTAATATGAGAAGCTCCCAGAAAATGTTGTGTCATCATTTCATGGGATTTTAAGGAATTTCTTTTCTTACCTTAGGCGATGACAATAGTTGTCACTGCGTTACTTTTGGCGCATTTCCAACCGAAAATGATAACAGACTAATTGAAAACGAAATTTTTAATTTGTCGATAAAAAAAACAATCAATTTAAAACTAGAGTTTTCATTGCACATTAAGAAAAGATGTACTAAAGTTGTAAATTTCGATTTAATATTGAGATAATCACATTTAAAAATGAGAAATTACGTTTAATATTGAGAAAAGATCTCATGAAAATGTTACCTTTTCTATAATATATTCCAATTGAATTTATATATGTACACATCCCATATATAGGTATATAATTTTACATATATATAAGGTGACTCATAAGCAACGTTAAGATTTGGTGAATGAATACATTTTTCGTTTAAGTCTTTTTTTTTTCGTCCCTTTACAGAACTAAATAAATAATACTTGGGAAATTTTTGATGGAAAGGCTCAGCATGGAACAAAGAACCAAAGTTGTTCAATTTGATATGATTATTCAGATCATATAGGAATTTCTTTCATGTTCGAAATGCTCCTAGCGCTCCAACAATTTACCGATTGGTTCAGCGTTTTGGCAACAAGGGGCTGTTCCGCGTGCTGGAAGACCTCGTGCAATTCGAAATGAAGTGACCATTGCTCGAGTGCATGCAGGTATTGAGGAAAATTACGAAACTTCCACCAGGCAACGTTCTCAGCAGTTAGAGATGTCTAGGCGGTCTTGGCAAAGAATTTTACATATATTACACCTGCAATTGGTTCACGAGTTAAAACCAAATGATGCACAAGAACGCATTCAATATAGTCGCCGTTAAGGTTACTTATGCGCTACCCTTTATTGGTATATACATTTGTAAATAAATTTCTTTTAATAACCAAACGAACTTTCCGAACCACGCGATACACAAATTGAGAGTTTAATTCGTAAAAATAATACCATCTAAATGTAAACCCTCGCGTTAGCAGCGCCTATTTAAGCGAAACGGCACCTATGCCTTTTTCGAGCGGAAATTTTCTTTCAGTAATCAGAGAAATCGGTTTATTGGCGTAAACTTTAGAGTTGAGGTAACCCTACAGAAAAAAGTTCATGGGGAGTTAAATCAAGACAGCGGGAGGTCAATTTATGTCACCTCTCTCTCTAGAGAGCAATTCACCAAAGAAAATTCACGAACAAGTGGCAAAGGCGTACTGAACGTTAGTGACGTTGCTTCATTCTGAACACGGTTCCAGTTCTTTGGTTATAGCCGGAAAAGTTTTGTAGTTCAGGCAACAGGAGTTGTCCCATTCAGCTCCAGAGAAAAAATAAAAGGACGTAATTTATTGCAACCACATCCCAATCCATTCATTTTATGGGAAGAGATAGACGCTTCCGTTTCGAACTCCTACACTTCACTATCAGCAGTTTGCTACCAGCGAAAACGAGACGCAGGTTAACGTTGAAAAACGTTAATTTGCTTTATTTATGTGATCCAGGCTTCGATTGATATCATGTGGCTTTAATTCCTGCACCATTTGCATTTCATAGGGCTGCAGGCCTTTGCGCAAAATATGATATAATGATGATCCATACACATTGGCATCACTTGCGAGCTTCCAAATTGAAAGGTACGGATTATGACGAACTGATAAACACTCTCCGCGTTTTCTATCATTGCTCATGATCGCCTGGATTTTGGGTTTTCCAGTCATTCTAAAATTGTTGACGCGTTTTCGAATGAGCAAAATTCTGGGCGCATCATTTAAGTGACACGCTACAGTCACCGTATTCTTGCTTGCCAACGGGCGGTTTACTGCCGAAAAACGCCTTATAGAGACGGAATTCCCAAGAGTCAGGCTACCGATTGCTATACTCGGATTCGTTGCGTTCACGCACTAAGCTAAATAAATATAAACTTTTTTTACAGCACCCTGTAGTTCACTGAAATGTGGACAAATTATTTAATAGATTTGATTAATATCCAATATTATCCAAAAATGGCATTACTTTTCAAATTTCAATTTACACAAGAGAAAAATTTTTTATTCTTAGTTCACCTAGGCGACTTAATATCAGTTGTGTGGAATAATGCCTTGAAAATATATCTCACCACAAAAATTATAAAAAAAATCTTTTGCTTTAGATATGTATTGCCATTCAAGAGGACTTCCCCTATCCTCCGCATGGTTTTCATTATTACATATACTTTCGTTGTCTTCTATGGAAATTGTTCCTAAGTACAAAAAACAGTCTATGTTAAGAAAGCATAACGAAGAATTCTCAAAAGAAAACGATGGGAAATGGAAAAAGGCAAGGAAGAGCATTCTGTGTAATTTGGAAAGAAAGATTAAAAGTATCTGGAATGGAATGGAAATGAAGTGACATTGCTCGAGTGCAAGCAGGTATTGAGGAAAACTACGAAACTTCCACCAGGCGACGTTCTTAATAGTTAGAAATGTCTGGCAGTTCTTTGCAAAAAATTTTACATATGTTACATTTATTCCCATATAAGATGAAATTGGTTCATGAGTTAAAACCAAATGATGCTCAAGAAGGTTTAATATAGTCGCCGTTAACATTACTTATGCGTCACGCTTTATGTGTATTAGGTGTGCAACTAAGTATCGCTAAGCTCTAGCTGTTGTCCAATAGATGGCGCCAGCTGTAAGTGCTAGTCGATTCTGCCATAACCTAAACGTCATGAAACCTCACACTATTTTGGTTATGTGAATATTCATGCTTTTGTGCCAAATAATCGTCATATACGGAAAGTATTGATTTTCTTCTTTCAATCGAAGGAAGCAGCGCATGAAGCTCATCGACAGCTTCAAACCGTTTACGGAGATGCTATTTTAAGTAAAATATGGTGTCGAGATTGGCTCCGTCGCTTTAAAGACGACGATTTTGATGCTGACGACCGTTCGCATGAAGGAAGACGAAATATATTATGTATATGATTTGATACTGGATAAGAACAAATGGAATTAAAAGTCATTCAGGCTATGAGAAAGGAAAGTTCTCAACAGCAACGGTTCTCAAACTTTAAATCCTTATGCTAATTCCGAAATGTATATTTATATATATATATATGTTCCGTCTGATATATATATGTGCATGTATGCGTGATTTTTTAATCGTAGTTTTTTTTAAATCGAATAAAACAATCAAATTTGCATCATATATTTAAATCTTTTTATTGGAATCGATGAAATGGTCTTTGTACATTTAATTTTTAAAGATACTTTCATATAAATGTTGTCCGCAGCTCCGTTTCAAAATGTCCATTCGGAAGGTCCAACTTTTCGTCACTTTTTCGAGCATTTCGGCCTGTATTCCACGAACAGCGCGTGTTATGTTATCATGTAAGGCTTCAATAGTGTTCGGCTTGTCCACATAGACTAACGACTTGACATAACCCCACAAGAAATAATCAAGGGGTGTTAAATCGCAATATCTTGGAGACATGTGATTAACATGTGGTATCAACAAGACGGTGCTACATCACATACAGCCAGGATTACAATGGAATTATTGCGAGACATCTTTCCACAGCAAGTTATTTTAAGAAATGGTGATGTTATTTGCCTCCACGGTCGCCTGATTTGACTGCTCCGGACTTCTTTTTGTGGGGGTATCCGAAAAGCAAGATCTATGCAAACAAGCCAGAAACGCTTGAGTATTTCAAACAAAATATTCGTATTGAAATTAATGAAATACCGCATGAAATGTGTAAGAATGTAATGAAAAATGTGCTCAAAAAGGCTCGCATTTTTGAGGCTAACAGAGACGGACATTTATCTGATATTGTATTTCATACATAATTGCCGACATTAAATAAAACATTTACCAATATAAGATCCATTCTCTTTCATTTCATCAAAGATTATAAACAAACAAAGTAGTATACCTCGCCGACGGACGCCCTGTATTCGAATAGGAAAATATTATTATTTTAAAGCTGATCATGGTTACAGTTCGAATATAGTTCACAAAAGGGATACCAGGAAACAGAGACCACAGCACGAATATCAAGACGGTTATTTCAATAGTTATTTCTACCCAACAACTGTATTGTCTTGGTGTTTTCATATTCCTTTAGGACCCGAGTTTGTTTAACCCATTTATGGCTGCTTCTAAACTAGTCTATTTTGTAGACTGTTATTAAATTTACTACATTGATATGATGCATGAATGTTGTTCCTCATGTTTTGCACAGGGAGAACGATTTTAACTCCGGAATTTATTACAGGTGACATGTTTACACATCGCAAATGCCCAGATATTGTAACACATTCAAAGTTGCAGATAATTTATCAACAACATCCAAAAATGAGAACTTATTCGATGCGAAGAAGGTGTATTCAAAATATATTTAAAAATTCGAAATTATAAGTTCATATGTACGTATGTGTGTGTGTTGCACAGACGTGTTGAAGCAACATGTTGCATTTATCTTCCTTTGTGTGAGATCTTTCGAGGAACTGTAACTAGAAATGCAAGAATTGTAGAATGAAACAAAAAAAACAAATTCGAAACGTTTTGTGATCAAAAAACCACAACGGAAAGGAAAGAAATGTGCACAAGAAATCAGGCAACAGCAGAAGATTTCGATGGCAAAATGTGGTTTTCTGGCCACAACCAATATGGATGTGATTTTGTCAAAAATTTTTCTTTGCTTCATTTGTAATAATTTACTTTTGATGTTGAATTTAACAAATGTTCATATCGAATACGATTCATACTCATATTCCTTTTTCCCTCGATACATATTTCGCTTTTCTCCTCTTCTTGTATTTTTAGCAACGAAATCGGTTAATTGAGCGGGTGAGTAGCAGGGGTTTCCTCACTGTGCCATCGATAAGCTGAACACTGATGGGTTGGTCTTGTGGACCAGATTCATGTGTTTGTTTGCTATGGGGTTTTATGGTGAAAAATTTCAGATGATGAATGCAATGATGGCGATGATGATGATGATGATGATGATGATGATGTTTCTTCAGGCATTATTGTCACAAGTTAAAGATATTTGTTGGCGTTTTGGTACAGTTTTGCAAGTATTTTATGTAAATGGGAGAATGTAATGTAAATCGGGAGCTTTGTTATAAATGTGATATGGAAAATTTCAGTTTTCAGATATCAAGCTAACTCATGGAAAATTGACTTGAAGTGTATAGACGTGACGCTACGTTACAATTCTGAAATTTGCACATTAGTCATAGACCGTGTGTGGCTCATCGACTAAAGAAACACTGAAATATGTGATCCCGCAAAATCCAAAATTTTGGACCAATATTGATACTTACATACACTGATTTACATACTGATTTCCCGGAGAAAAATGACTAAACAAACTGCCGCCTCTGCCGCTTCAACTTAGAAATAATATTTGCTTATCAGATCTTCTGCATGATAATTTTATACTTCATTATTTTTTTAACATTTTATACTTGCGAAATTAATTGACCAATAAAATAGAATTAAAAAAATTGCGAAATTGATCATGTTGACACAGATGGCTGGACGGATACCAGTTTCAGTATTCGACAAAACACAATTTTCTGTTTGTCAAAGTACCATCTTCAGAACCCTTAGCTGTTTGTGCTTTCTCGAACATCATCATTGGTCACCGGTACGACTTATGCTCTTCGTTGAGATTATTTTCGTGCCTTCACTTTCGTACCAGCTAAGGGTGCTGAAGATGGTATTTTGGCAAATACGAAAATAACTATCTGTCCAACCAGCTACGTCAATATAATCCTTTTCGCAACTTTTTGAATTACATTTTATTGGCAATAATACATAATCGCTAATAGAAAAACGATATTGAACCGAAATAAGAACCAAGATGCAGTTTAACTTGTTTAACGTAATTATTTAACTAAAAATACGCCCCGGTGCCAAAAAATTTCTTTCGGCCAAAATTAGGGTCCTTCTAGAAATAAAGCAAAAACGCGTTGCCTGTGGTTATTAATTTTAAGCTACTGAGTCAGTTTAATCTTGTGCGGGTACAAGCCCAACTCGAAACACAAAAATTTAGCCACTTGACATCTGTGAGTTTCGAGCTTTTAGGCAAGACGAAGAATCGACTGTGTCTCATTTCCCTGCAGACTTTCGTGAATAGCGGCGATGTCCATGAAACGACCTGTCGTTACTTTGACCTATCGAATCGGTTCGTTTTGAGGAGCCACAGTTTCGAGGTGAAATGAGCGCCATGAGCGCGACGTTTGCTCCAGCTAACACTCATTTTGATAATAAAGTTTTATCACTCACACGTCATTCTAACTTGATATGATGATTTGTCATCAATCAATCAATCAATGAATAACAAACAACAGATTTAACACAGGTCAAAACGACATGGTCGCCACAGACGAGCCACATTAAAAAAGAAACAAATTGCCTTGCATTCAATTGGAATTTGTTAGCTCACATTCAGTGAGCTAAGAGGTTTTCTTTCTTTTAGACTCACTCAACGAGACCACACTTTAACGACGATTCCGAATGTCATAATTTGAGAAACACTTACAAGATTTGTCGAATACTCGGCTACTTGAAGTGTTCGTCAGACACATCGAAGTTACCGCCGCTCAAATAATTATAGGTGGCTGTATCGGTAGTAGAACCAGCGATCGTGCGGGCGATAGTCTCATTTACTAACTATCGCGTCACGGTCGGTGTTAGATATATATAAAATTGATGATTTACAAATAGCGCCGATTAAGCCACAAATGAATAAGAAGGCAGATTTGTTATGAAGTCCAAAACTCGCCGTCTTTGTGTGTAATTACTTAATTGGCTGCTACTCCAGTCAAATACTTAAACAACATTTTTTAGTTTTGTTCTGTATCCTATCAAGGAAATTGCCATTAGATCCCTGAGGTAACATTAACAGAAATATACTTAAAAATTACTTTGGCCGCTGTACTAAAATAGTATATTATTCCCTCTAGAAATATATTTTTATTTAGTATAAAATTTGTTATAGTTTTATTAAAACACAAAAATTATTTAGCTGCAAAAAATATAGAGACCATGTAGAGACATATGGACAGTAAGCAACAATTTGTTTACTTATCGTACTTAAGAGTGAAACAAACTTTACAGGGGGTCTGTGCATACCTGTGTCTCCGGTCTATTTCGCATCACAAATGAGTACGCTCATTAAGCGCTATTTTTAAAAATTTGATATTGCAAATAAAACTTAAAAACATGTGTGTATTTGTCGCGAATTTAGCATATCCAATGTTTGATTATGACTGGTAAGAGAGTGTGTCATCGCTCACATAACTAAAAATATTGAATGACAATATTTCACGAACGATTACAGTTTTAAGGCTAAGATTTTAAACATACCTCTAGTATAGAAACTAATATTACCCACAAAAAAATTGGGCGATACCACAGCTTTCTTTGAAAAACTAGGATTTAAGGGTACTATCCACGAAATTGTCATATACCTCAATAGAGTTAGCGTTAGAGAGATATTTCGAAAATATTTCAGCTGTTAGAGTAATTGAAAATTGTCCCAGACTATATTAATACAAAACGGTATGCAAATTCATAACGACAGAGTTCATAACCACGAACAGCAGGACCAACGAAAGGAATTAGGATGTTATGAACTAGATCTACGATAGGATGTCATGACAGACGACGTCAGATCTGTAAAACTATTTTGTGACCATTGCATTGTGATTAGAACACGCGACTCTCACACATATGATCGTGGATTCCAGTCCCGATACAACCATCAGTCATTATTTGAGCAGTGGTCACTTTGTTTTATTCCTTTGAGGGAATCTACAAATAAAATGATTGCAAGCTTTTGAAAACTACCTTAAGAAGATATGACAGCCACCGTTTTCTTCGATTGAAAGAAGAAAATCAATACTTCCCGCATATGCTCATTATTTGCACAAAATCATATATATTCACACAACCAAAAGAATATGACGTCAAAAGAAAATCACTATTGTGTCAAGGCGGTATGTTTACCAAATAACTAAGCTGGCCTCAAGACGTCTAGGTAATGGCAGAATCGTTTAGCACTTACAGCTGGCGACATCTATTGGCAAACTGCCGGAACTTAGTTGGGCACCTAATATAGTTGTGTCTTTGTTGCGAATGGCCGTCCGATTGTCATGAAAATTTCGCATTGTATTTATTTAAAAATCATAGGCTGTATGAAGTCATGAGTGGACTATCATATTTCTATTTTATACCTCTAACAATTCATTGGATATAGTTGGTCAAAATTGTTATTTGTCTGGGCGGTGCCACGTACCCTAGTCCAATCAACCTTTTTAGAAATCTCCCAAGTTATCGAACGATTGTCATGGAAATTCAACAGTATATTGTTATCAGTCGCAAAATTGTTATACGTTACTAAAATAGAACTAAATACGTCCGAACAAAAAGTGAGTGGAACCACTTTTAAAATATTTTATTGTGGCGGCCCAAGTAACTGCGGCGAAAGTCATAACAATTTAATAGGATATGATTGATATATGCTATGTTAGGTTAGTATTGGAAAAAAGGTGCCTGGCACTGCCCAGAACTTCACCTATTTCATGAACTATAGGAGATATAGAATGATACATGTCTTAACAGAAAGTGGGCGAATCCTCATCCCTATTAAAAGGGTCCTTCTAATGACCAAAACGATCGTCGTAAAATCAAGTGAAGCAAGTTACTATCAATTATAAAATTGCCATATGTTATAGCTCAGCACATAAGTCTTTACATATGTCATTTGATACATACGCTACTACTGCTATGGAGCGATGGACGGCCAGTTAAAATTGAGCGGTATCACACCCTTACCAATTAGTCGCGAATCATCATAAAAATTAGGCAATGTGTTGCTATCAATCATGAAATTATCATAAGTGATGTTAGATTACGATTAGGAGAAGATACTGCCAACAAACTTTTACCATTTAAATGGCTGTATCTCATGAATTATTAGGGTTCTGAATATGAGAATTAATCGATACATTTTCTATCGATACAAAAAGTAACAATTGATTGGGGGTCGAACTGAAATAAATAAGCTCTAGGAAAAGTTAGCACTTTGGACTGAAGTTCTTAAAATTTTATTGTTGCTAAATTAGCGA
>JAHXMU010000056.1:3435491-3447047 GCA_019455685.1 Philornis downsi | reverse complement strand
TTTCCATTTGCAGGCAATTTCTTGGCGTCTGTTTTTTGGGATGCCCATGAGTTTATTTTCGTTGGTTATCTTCAGAAAGGAAAAACCATCAACGGCGAATATTATGTTTATTTATTACAGTATTTGGTGCTGAAATTATGGGAAAAAGGCCGTATTTGGCGGTAAAAGGTTGGTGGTAAAAGATTTGCCAACAAAGAAGAGGTGGAGTCTGCAGTTGATGGTTATTTTAAGAAATTTGACAGAGAGAGTATAAGAATAAGAGAGTTGAAGAATAAAGAACGTTTTTCCCAACTTTTTTTTTTTTTTTTGTTTTCTTTGTTAGGTCGCCTAGTTTTGGAACGGTCTTTGTACAGAGTGTTGATTGTCTTCTCAATGAGCATGTTAATGATAATCCCCTGAAAGTGTACAGAATAATAAACACCCAGTTACATATATCCAAATTGAAAATGTATTTTAACTATTTACATTAACAGTAAATTCAGTGACCCGTAAGTAACCAGTAAGTAATTTGATCTCATATTTAGATTGAATACTACAAAAGGTTTAGCTTCACTATCGTATAATATCGTTTATAAAACAGTAATATGTATTTGATTTGTTGACATCAACTGCAATTAGAAACTGACTACAAAAAACTCTATAAAAAACGAATTTAGTTTGTTATTGTATAGACTTTTGCTATTTTTGTAGATTAGTGTATTTAAAATTTTCAGAAGCAGCTAGCACAATATATTGTAACGCCCTTTTCTAACATTGGGACTTGAAAATAGAAAGTTACATCATGAAAGTTACATCAGATGTGTTAAAAAAGAAAAACTAAAGGCTGCCTTGATTCCAAAAAAAAAATGTATTGATCAGTGAATGATTCAGTGATGATTTGAGGGAAAACCGATTGGATTGCTTTGTTGAAGATTTACTTTGATTGGGGCGTTCAATAAAAAAAAAAAACCTTAATTTATTCTTAATGTCATTTAGTGTCTACAGACCATAACAAATTGTTGAACGGTCAACGGGCGACAACTTAATGAAAATTCTACAGGGAAATGCAAAGTTCACATGCGCAAAGCATAGCCGAATGCAAAAGATTCTACGCATTCAAAACGTTTCAGATAAAATTCCCATTAAATTATTGGGTATTGTGAATCATCGTCAATAGAATTCGAAATAAATTTAATTAAATTTAACATAAAAACCCAAAATCTAAACATAACACTACGTTTCACTCGTTGTCTCATCCATTGTTAGGCATTTAAATAAAATTTTGGCAAACTTCTAAATTCGTAGCAATAAACGAAACACCAAACCCTAATTCTACATCAATGCAAAGACAACAATCAACAACTTTTATGTTTCGAATATTTGTCAACAACATCATATCATATCGACCCAAATAAAGAAAAACAACAAATAATGAAAATTCTAATAGACTTTGTATCGATCACCACTGCATCCATCGATAATCATTTAGTTCAGCGTCGTCTCTTTGTTCTACTCATACAATTTTTTCCCATCGTTCGAAAGGGACAGGCGCGTAAAGGGGTGGCCGCCATTGGGAAACTTTCGTTATGTCGATGGGGGAAAATAAGCCAAAAAGTATTGAGGCGACATTTGCCCAATTGGCAAAATAAACACGACAATTAATTAAATTAATTCATCGATAGCACACAATCGACTTTCAATAGAGAGCATAAACAATCCCACAAATATTATACGTTTTGAAAATAAATGAAAATATTCCGCATTCCTTGATGAAAATCATTCGAAATCATCAATAAATCAATACAATTCATTACTTGCGCATTCGCAGTTGATACCAAGCGTTAAGGCAAAGTTTTCAATCATCTGTTGTTACAGAAACCGAATTTCCAATAAAAAAAATCATCGCGGCGTAATTTTACTTTGAAATAGCAGAAAAATTCTGATAGAACTTTACACAGAACAGTGGTTTGGCGTGCCATTAACGATTAGTTGATTTTTATGAAGAAAATATGATTGATTACATTTCAGCGGTCATAGAGTATTTAGAGTATTTAGAATGACCTATAAAATCTCTATGCTAACGAAAGACGAGGCAAATTAAAGGCTAACAAACCATTGCCGTATGATCTCTGTAATAACTAAAGCCTTCAAATGTTCGATTTTTTAGAGTTATTCTAAAAATCGATTTTTTTTCTTCGACAAATTCGGCTACCGATTGTCTGATCACCGAAAAACTGTTGAAACTGTATTTTGGATTTTTTCTTATGGAGCAGAGATAAACAAGAAATACGCGTTCGTATACAGGAAATGCCTACAATTATTGTGAGAAAAATGTACCCAGCATTCTAAGTCCACTGGCTCCTTTTATGCGTTTATCCAAAGTATTGAAGGTGTCATATATCCAAGCACCATTTAATCCATTTTGGGAAGTGCATTTTGAATTTCCCATAATTTATCACCGAACAACAAAATATTTTTATTTAAAATTACTGTTTGGAAATTGAACTCTTTCGAAAAAAGACTGTGTGTTTGCAATTGCTTTAGAGGTTCAGTTTATAGGGTAAAAATTCGCACAGATCATTTTTAAAATTAACGAAATTGTAAATTTGTTTAACAATGATTCAATGACCTAATTATTGTATTAAAGATTACCAAAAAAAGTTTCGTAAGCTCCTTTTCGGAATAAGTAATATATTTTTTCGTTAAAAACTCTTATTCCTTGTTTATGAAGGGTGTCCCAACAAGAACGCAAGATCTAGATGACTGATGCAGCAATTGAATTGTTTCTCTGGCTGTATGAATTGTGGCGCCGTCTTGTTGAAACCACATGCTCTCCACATTCATTTCTTCAATTTTAGGCACGAAAAAACTGGTTATCATTTCACGATACCGAACACCATTGACTGTTTGCGCTTGACATGCCTCATTTTCATAAAAAGAAGGTCCAATGATTCCTCCAGCCCAAAATCCACACCACACAGTGACACGTTGAGGATGCATTTGCTTCTCGTGAATCACTCGACGATTTTCCCCACCCCAAATGCGACAATTCTGCTTATTAATGAAGCCATCAAGATGGAAATTGGGCTCGTCACTGAGTATGATTTTATCGGCAAAATCAGCATTTTCATGGTGTCTCTCCAATACCCTATAAACGAACTCCCTTCGCTGTCCATGGTCAGCTGGCTTCAATTCCTGAGTCAATTGAATGCATGTATGCATGAAGATGCAAATCTTTCGACAAAATTCGCTGCATAGTGGATTTGGAGGCACCAATTTGTTGAGCTCGATGTCGAATTGAGGTGGATGGAGTTTGAGCGACATCATCATGTACAGCAGCGACATTTTCGGTCGATCAACCTGGTCGAAGGCGCGTTGTTATCTTTACATCACTAACAGACCCAGTTTTGACAAATTTATCCATTAATCTCTTTACAGTTGACTCTTTTGGAGCATTATTGTGACCCCAAATTGATCGCAATTTGCGAACTGTAGCCGCAAAACTTTTACCATTTTGGTAAAACAATTTCACAATGAGAATGCGTTTTTCATTCGTGTAGCGCTCCATTTTTAGTAACCTCGTACCTTCTACTAGCAAACAATAACAATTATTGAAATGTCAAACAATGACACATCGAATGGCGCCAAATTTAAATCTTGCGTTCTTGTTGGGACACCCTTTATAAAGATTTCTTATTTGCACTAGTTGTTACGTAACTCTAACATCAATTTTGAGCTTCTGCATTTACATAATAATAATATATATTACAATTTATAGGTACGAGTGGATACGTCAACGGTATGAGCATACCTTTAAATTTTCAAAATATGCCTTTAGTGCTCTTGTACCTCAGCGTGGGAAGTATAGTGTAATTTTTTAATCGTAGTTTTTTTTCCAATCGAATAAAACGCTCAAATTTGCATCATATATTTAAATCTTTTATTTAAATTGATAAATTGGTCTTTGCCATTTAGTTTTTAAAGATAATTTCATGTAAATGTTGTCACTGGGTCCGTCTCAAAATGTCCATTCGGAAGTTCCAATTTTTCGTCACTTTTTCGAGCATTTCGGCCTGTATTCCACGAATAACGCGTGTTATGTTATCCTGTAAAGCTTCAATAGTGTTCGGCTTGTTCACATAGACCAACAACTTGACATAACCCCACAAGAAATAATCAAAAAGCGTTAAATCGCAAGTTCTTGGGGGCCAACTCATAGAGGCAAATCAAGATATAAGCTGCTCACCAAATTCATCACCAACATATCCATGTTTCACGAGCAGTGTGACATGTTGCACCGTCCTGATGAAACCACATGTCAACGAAGTTCAACTCAGCCTACTGGGGCAAAAAAAATGGCATATCATGACTCGATATCGTCCGCCGTTAATGGTAACGATTCTTCCACGGTCGTCTTTGAAGAAGAATGGACTGACCACCAGCCCATAAACCACAACAGGCTGTCGCTTTTTCGGATGTATCGGTAATTCATGTGTAACATGTGGCTACTCATCACTCCTGATGCGACAGCTTTTCTTGTTTATGTATCCATTCAGCAAGAAATGAGCCTCATCGCTGAACACAATTTTTCGATAAAACAGCGGATTTTCATTGAGGTTTTGTAAGGCCCATTCACCAAAGATTAAACGTTGTAGTCATTCGTCATTTCATGATGAAATGACAGTGTATACTGTACACTTTTCGCTTTGACAGATGACGTTTGGACGCCGTTACCAACCAGTGCTGCCGACATGAAAATTTTAAATCTTAAAAAATCACCCTACATAACGCATGAATATTTTTTATTTGGGTAAACTTCTCCACATAAGGATTGAAACAAATTCAAACAACGGCTATTACTTCGATTTGTTTTAATTAAAAGCAGTGCACATTGATGTTGTACATATGCTAGAAAGAACTACTGCAATTCATATAAATTTTTAATGTATATTATACAATACAAAATAAACATCCTTATTCATTGAAAGAAAAGGATAACTCTATATATATGGTATGATAAAAGGGCATTTCCGATCCGCCCACATATGATATGTGGCGATGTGTTTGTACAGCATCATCTATATGTACATCAAAGGCTACAAGTGGCACAATTGCTCGAAACTCCTTTCCTTTTAATGAGCGCTTTTAGACGTTCTTTTTTCAACAACGTATAGTTATGTAGAAATAGTTATAGCAGCTCATACACTTTTTAAGGGAAAGTACTAATTGCGGGTGTGGTTGTCCAAAGATACTAAAAAAACACAAATTTTTACTAGAGAAATATCAATTTATCCAGCAATGCATCTGTGTAACTTCCTCTACACTATGGATCGACATTTGGGCGAAATCGGTTCGGAGAGAAAAAAAAATTACTCATACAAAATCAAAATCTATGAAAAAGTAATTTTTTTCGGAAATTTCCCAATATTTCAACCATCCCTTCGTAAATTAAAAGCAATATGTGGTGGTATTTGATTGATGCGAGAACCAGCCAATCCCATTTATATGCGTCTGTAAGGGCCGTCCACATTTAGGGGTGTTCGTTTCATTACTTCCTTCGGTATTTTCACATACCACCTTTTCGTCGATTATAAAACTGAATTCGATAGCCTGGAACAGCAAAAAGTGTATGAGGCCACGTCCGAGTTTGGAATTCTTGCAAAGCTTTTACGTCTTTGTAGGATGATACTGACTGACACGACTGACTGAATATAAGCAAATGTCTAAGCGGGCCTTTCTACACCGAACGAGGATTTAGGCAGGGCGACAGTCTATCGTCCGACCTCTTCTACATGCTGTTGGAGATGATTATGAGGAAAGCTGCAGTTAACACGACTGGTACAGTTTCTAATAAAAGCCATAAGTTATGGGTAAATGCAGGTGATGTAGACATTATGGGGCGAAAACTACAAGATGTTACTGCAGCCTTCTCAAGCATCGAAAAGGAAACAGCGTAAATCGGTCTGGTGGTAAACGAGGACCAAACAAAGTTATCGGTTTCAACGAACAAAGATTCTACTCGTTAGTAGTTTTCAAGAGGAAAATACTCCGGAAAATATATGAACCCACCATGGTTATCGAAGAGTATCGGCGTCGCATGAACAATGAGCTGTATGAGCTATACGCCGTCATCGACGTGGTCAAACGCATTAATATACGGCATTCGCGTTGGCTGAATCATGTTGTTCGGATGGATCCAAATGCTCCGGCATGGAAAGTTTTCTCGATGGAGGCCGCAGAAGAGGGCGTCCAAAACTCTGTTGGAAGGAACAGGCTTTTGAAATACTATCGAAGCTAGGTGTGACGAATTGGAGGAGAAGCGCAGAAGATCGAAGTGCTTGGAATTATTTTCTACGGTCGGCGGATAATAGATAAGTAAAGTATCTACTCCAGTTACCACCTGAGAAGAAGAACGACCGTCCAGTTGTGAGGATGTTTACACAATAGTTAAAAAACTGATTTTCCTCTGAAATATTAGATTAAACTATGTGATATGTGCGCTGTGAGTCGTATTTGGTAAGTCCACCATGACTGTTTGGATTAATATTAATACCGCAATTTGGTTAGGTCAAGCTAATGGCTCCTAAATAACTTTGAATTTTGTTAAAGGTGTAGAGTTTTAATAAAAACGTATCTTATCAATATTTATCAAAACTCAAAACTGGCCTTATTAGTTTTTATTACAACCCACCACCCTTAACAAATTCCAAAATTTCGGTACAATTAAAAACTAATCAGACAAAAGCTGGTCTAAGCCTAAAATCGTTGATAAAATGTCAAATTTTCAACCTAACCACCGCGAAAATAAGCATCCCAATCGTGTGGTTTTGAGAAACTGGGTTTAGAATGGCATATTTTATAGGGAAGTAAAAGCATAATAATGTAGTGTTTATAGGCGGGCATCTTCGATATACGGAATTTTACTGGAGCTTGATTTACTAATATAAGGTCGTATCTAAATCTTATTCAGCTTTAAATATTATATGTTTAAAATAAGGCAACCACCACATGCATTGAAGGAAATAGAAGTATGGAAGGCGGCATAATTAAAAATTCTGTAATTTTGTCAATTTGGTTGTTTTTTCTCTGAAAATTTCAGTATGCCAAATTTTAGCAAAGATTTATTTGTGTTCCATGTAGCTACTTTTAACGTGGATGAGACCATCGATTCTATCGGGAAAGGCTTAACACGCTGTGGCCTGATGTTATTTTGTTCCATTCTCGAGGAAGAGCATTATTTAAGGCGTTGATCGTCTCATATTTGTTAGTTGATATTTTGGCCTTCAGAATGGATCATATGGAAAAATACATAGAGTTTAAGCCCGAGGAATTGTTGTGAAAAAATTACACTCGGAAAAAACGTTGTATATGGGATGGGATCCTTATGGGATGGTTCCGAATCTTGTTGAAACAGCCAACGGTGTCTTCATACAGAAAATTTGTTGATTTGCTGATAACGCATCCTAAATCATTACTAATGCTGACGCTTATTCTTTGACTAAATTATCGTCTGGTTGATACTCTAACTATACGTGATCGTTGTGTTTGTTCATATGTAAAAATGTTTGCATCACAAAAAGACCAAATTTTCAAGCTCGCCATCAATGTGCAAGTACTTCAACATCTTTTCTCTTGCTAGGAGAAATGGCTTTTATGAAGTTGTTAAATCTTGTACTATTTGGTGTGACTTAAATCGTAGTTCATTTTTTAATATGCACCTCGGCACCTCGGGTTACGAGCAGACGCATTGAAATATTTCGCCAATTGAACTGCGTTTGGTGGGGAACAGCTTTGAATTCCAACCTTTACATTTCGAACCGTTTCTGGCAATGTTGCTGTTTTAGGATATCCATATCCATGGAATTTTTTGATGCTGTCAATGTCATTATAATGTGTAATGGTCGAAACGTATTTTGTTCACACGTAAATGTTCTAGCACACTCATAATGGCTTCTTGCGTTTTTCCTGCCAAATACTAAAAATGCTTCCGCAAGCACTTAAACAACACAAGACTGACGCTTGTCAAAAATTGAGGACGCTATCATTAGTCGTTTGGTTGCTAGAGCAGTGTGAAGCTGGTAACACATCAAGATCCCACCCCAGTGTGTATGACTAATCATCATCATCCCATTGCCGCATTTTTTAGGTTACGAAAGCGGTCCCAAAACTAGCCGACCAAACAACGAAGACACAAGAAATTCGGGAAAAATTTTCTATATTTTTCAACATAATCTCTTTTAAGCTCGATACACTTTTTCCAGCGATATTTAATAGCTTTATACCTTGTTTATAGTAATAACTATCAAACTCCTAAAAAAGCCATCAAACGCAAACTCCACCTCTTCATTGTTTACGAATATCGAATATCGTTTAACAACCAAAGAACGCGTAAAAGTAGTTAAAACTTACCACAAAAGTGGTGATTTAAACGTGATTCAACCCGACCGACTTTGACTTAGTTTCCAGAAACCGTAATTTCACGTCTTGGCGACGTCAGTCGGCCGTTAATCATACAATTTGACTTTTTTTGTAGGGCTACCTCAAACACCGTGTTTAGGCGAAAACTACCTCCAAAGGATGCACTGCAGCAACCAATCCAGAGGTGGTCACTTAAATAATATTGTATTTTATAATGGTCCAGATCCAGCAATTATAATGAAGTAAAAATTTCATCGAAATTAAAGCTTTATGTGAGTTTTATTTAATTTTACTTTTGAAAACGAAACATGGATAACCCTATATTATACAGGGTGGGCCAAATGAGTGTTGGCAATTTAATTTTTCAATCTCTCGGTAACGCACGGCGCGGGGTGGTGGGAGGATATGTTGTTCGCTGCGCCGCTTCCTGGAAATATAGTCGCCATGGAGCCGTACGCGGGAGTGCAGCGTGCATTTTGTGTCCAAGCGTATTACGAAAACAATAAATCAGTGGTTACTGCACGACGTTTGTATCGGCATGAACACGGTTTACACGATTTAAGTAAAGTTCCAAGTGCCAATGTGATACGAAAATGGATCGTAAGAGAAGTCAGTCTTTGGATGTCAAAAGAACAACTTTACGACGAATTTTGAAACGTGATTTGCATTTGAAGGCTTATAAGATTCAGATAGTCCAAGAATTAAAACCCGATGATGCCAATAACCGACTTAACTTTGTCAATTTGATGCTGGAGCAATTCAACAATTTCAATAACGTGATTTTTAGTGATGAGGTCAATTCTCACCTCAATGGCCATGTGAACAAGAAAACTTGTCGGTTCTGGTCCGAGACTAATCCCCCGACGCTTGCATGAACGTCCACTTCACAGCCCTAAGCTTGTCGTGTGGGCTGGGATAACGTCAACCGGTAGTGTTGGTGCCAGCTTTGCAAGAACTTCAAGGCAATACCTCGAGGATATGGTTTCAACAGGATGGGGCCACATGTCATACGGGTATCCATAGAGCTGCTGAAAAATGTTTTTCCTGGAAAACTCATTTCGAAAAGGGGGGATATTGAATGGCCCCCACGTAGCCCCGATCTCTCTCCATGCGATTATTTTCTATGGTGCTACCTCTAATCGTAGTCTACGAGAATAATTCGACCAATTTAGAGCAGTTGAAGAGGAACATTACTCAGGAAAGTAACAAAATACAAAATTTGCGACTTCGGTTCTAAGAGTGTCAAGCAGCCGAGGGAAGCCATTTGGACAACATTATTTTTAAGTCTTAAAAATTTCCATGCTTCTACTTTCTAAAAACACAAATATATTTTTTTTTTGTTTCGTAGTTCTTTTTTTAATTGAATATTTAAACCGCCAACACCCTTATGGCCCACCCTGTATATAAATACTATAGCGCCTGCCCAATTATGTGTCTGTCTATTTGTTTTGACTCCATACAAATCGAGGCATTCTAATGTAAATTTATTCCTTCATCATTTGCCAACAACCACAGGTAATAACACGAATATTTGGTGAACTCATAAAAATAACTCATCTATCAGGTGCTTTCGCTGCTTTTACTGTGCTCGTCCAATATACCCATTTGATTGCACAGTGATTTTATTTGATTTTTTTTTCTCTCTCAAGGCAAAACCACTGACAAATCTTGGAAGCTTAGATTGTGCAAATACAATCTTTTTGCAAATTTCAAAACTTCATGTTTCAAAAACTTGGAAAAATATTTATTGTATATTCATAGAGCCATAATTGATTAACATAAAATTCCTAGCCAGATCATTGAATTAAAGAGTAATGCTTGTTGGAAATCACTATCATTAAAAAGTAACTAAATTGTTTAAGTCCTCAAATGGAACAATCACTGCATTTGGGTTTTCCCTGTGTCAAATGCGATATACTCGTATAATCTACTTCCTCACATGGTGCATGTGCACATGACCATGAGTAATAATTCTTAAATATTACTTATTTTAGGCAGCTAAGAAAAGATGAATTAACGCACTATTGGAAAAATGTCTTTTCATCACACAAATATTTCCATTTGTCGACCGCCCACATTACGAACGAGAAATTCATTCGACGTTCTGGCCCACTGTGCCAGCATTTATGGTCATTTGGACCAGAAGAGTCCAATTATTTAATGTTTTATGTGATTTTCCCTTCGAATCATTTGGTTCTTTTTTGAGTGTTTGGCTTTAAATTTGCCACTCTTTTCGCCATCATGCGCTTCTAATTATAACTGTGTGTAAGTTTCTCAATAAAAGCAAGTCAAAAGCAACAACAAAATATGTCGCTCTACAGCAAAAGTATAACAGCAACAAACCCAGCAGCGGGCGACATTAAATGCACCACACAGTGAATTGAATTGAAATGAAATGAATTGAATCGAATGAAGAATGAAGAAAGAACGAACGAATGAACGAGCGAACAAAAAGCATCCTCAATGAATGCGTTGTCGTTACAAGCTGAACGACGTGTGATTTTGATTTTGCCATCCACTTTTTGGCAAAAAGTCCAAACCAGCGAAACGAAAATTCAAACTAATTCGATCTGATCGAAAGGTAATTTTTTAATTGATGCAAATCACTAGAGTTGAGTGATTATCGTGGTGCGCTAACGTGAACAACACACATTTTTTGTCGGTCGGTCGGTCAAACGTATTCGCTGATCTTCTCTTCACTGAAACGTAAAAAAAGAGTCTCGGAATTTCCTAATTTTTTTTCGTATTCCATTCTCCGGGTGGGTAGTTTGTGGAGCGACAAAAAAAAAAAATAAAACTATACACAAATCTTAAGAATCCTAGTCAAAAAAACAAAAAAAAAATTTAAAAACTTACATAGTCACACGAAAAAAAAACTAAAATTTCAACATAATTATACAAAGTAATTTTAACAGTGCCTTTCTCAATTTAAGGATATTTTGTGCATCTCTATTCCCACTCCATTTGGATTATAATTTTTTAACACTTTTACAAAATGGTAAGTTTGTTTAGCACATGATGCTAAATAAGAAGAGTATAAAAGTTTCGAAATTATTATATTAATTATATTAATTTATTTATATATTATTTTTTATATTAATTTATTTTATTTTATTTCACTTTTTTAATAATTTTTATTAAAAATTTCATTTTATTATT
>JAHXMU010000056.1:3302074-3428305 GCA_019455685.1 Philornis downsi | reverse complement strand
AGAAATAGTCAAAACTCTTCAAAATGTACGATATTGACGACACATAACAAATATAGCACAAATTTAAAATCGAATGTCACCGACATCTTTGCCTGTTTTCAAATTCAAAATGATATATTTCTACAATTTTTTTTATTTGTTAAATCTACTGTATGGTAATTTTAGGAAGGATTGTGGATTTTTTGTCATTATAATAAAATAAAAATTTTTGAACAAAGGTAATAATAAAACGGTACAGAAATTTCAGTTTGGTAAACCGACTTAACTGCACCAAATGTCCTTTTGAATTGTTGCAAAAAAATGCTCTGAATTAAAGCGTAATAAATGGAGAAAAATTTTAACTTTCTGAAGTCCTCCATTTGCGAAATGTACAATTGTCACTGATTTTTGCTAAATCGACCAATTTGTATTTGCGGCAACCTAATGGACGTGGCAGTGTAATTTAGTTTCATTCCCAGTACTAAATGCCTGGTGTGAAATCAACTAGACTGGATATAGTGCAATTTAATGAAAGATACGAATTTAAGAATACGTTAGTTGAACAAGATAATTTCTATTAAAATTACTAGAGAGTGACCACGGCCATCAATTTTGTCACATTTTATATACATATAGTGTAATGCAATGTAAACGACGAGAATTTAGGTGACTTCAGGGATTACAGTGGCTAAATCCGTTTGATAAATCCGTCAATTTCTTTGAGAGGTATCAAAATGGGCGTCACAACGTCGTCAGTTTTTGTTCTCAGAACTTAGATGATGGAATTTGGTACAGCCATTCTATGGCTTAAATGAATCATTTGTATGGGAGATATTGGAAAGAGTGCGATTAATTGATCGATTTTTTCCGATAGTGTAGAGACTATAATGGATAAAAATCTATACTACCACTAATTAGAAACCACAGAGAGAAAATTGATTGCATTTCAAAAATTTTTAACATATTGGGAGGTACAAAAATGGGTATGGCAATGTAGTCCGTTTTCAGTCTGTACTTTGGCAAATGCTCAACTTGTACCAAATCGATTGGAAGATGTAAACATACTCGTATATGAGTGAAATCTGTCATTTGTGTAGGAGATACCAAAAGGGGTAAAGTTAATCAAATCAAAATTTCCCAGGACTTATAAGCAATGCAAAGGACAACAATTTATGTTGCTGCAAGTTAAGGATAAGGAGTTATGTGTTGAAAATTGTATTTTGGAAATTCGATTAATTTGTATGGAAGATATCGATGTAGCTCTGGCTATTATCTGGCAAAACATTAGACTGTACCAAGTTTTAATAAGATCCATAATAATTTACTGCAGTTATCATATCCACAGGGGGACGGACAGCGTCCAATCGACTTAAAAAGTCATGAAATACATTTGATCAAAATATACTTGACTTTTTAAGCACGTCCTTCTGGTTGTTACATTTTTGACCGTATTAAACGATATATA
The DNA here is from genome assembly GCA_019455685.1 of Philornis downsi. NCBI lineage: Eukaryota > Metazoa > Arthropoda > Insecta > Diptera > Muscidae > Philornis > Philornis downsi. Next base: position 3,426,861 of record JAHXMU010000056.1, on the reverse strand, counting down.
CGGGTGAAATTGTAATAAATAGATTGAATTATTAGAACGCAGCCATCATAAAAAGCTCTTTCGTCAATCGTGTCTGATAAAAGCAAGGTAGAGGTCAAATAAATTGAAATTGAATCGAAATTTTCCTGTGTTCAAAAATTTTTAACACATTTTTTTCAACCATTTGTTTCGGACCGCAAGTGTTACAGGAAATACAAATTGCTTCAATAGAAAATAACCTAATTACACAACACTTAAACACAGCTTAGAAAACTGGGTTTTTCCGTCTTTTTTACTAACATTTGTAAAAATTATCGGTCAATTGGCAATGTAAGGTGGTCGTTGGTAGATATGAAAAGAAACTGCTCTAATTAATTGTGAATGTGTTTATTAAAAATTTAAATTAATTTTTTTTATGGATATTTCATTGGAAAGTGGATATCATATGAGGGATCATAAGAGACTTATTCGCCTATTTATCTTACGACGAACCGTTGTGTACGGCGAAACGTCATGATAGTGTACAAGGAAATACGAGTATACACCAAAATTAACTGTTAGGTCAAACAGACATTTCCAAATTGGAAATATTTATAAGTATTTGGTTGTTGTAACAGTCAATTCTGTAATCGTTCACGACTTACCTTTATTTGGAATTGGTGCACTAGATTTATACGCAAAATATTGAAATTTAACTAGTATACGAAAAGAAATCTATTAATTTCACCTCAGATTAAAGATTTTATTAGCATAGTTAAAATGATTTGTTTTATGTCAAACATACACAATATTTGCAAAAAACAGGGGTAATTGATGTTCACCAGTTTCTCTTGAGACAAAATCATTCAATCAAAAAATCAAAATCATTCAAGGACAGAAATTAGTGACAACTTGGTGCCAGGTCCGAACTATAAAATGGATACATAGGGACTTCCCAACTAATCTCCTGCAGCTTCTGGCGAGTCGCTGTTTACGTATGTGGTTTCGCGTTGTTCTGAGGCAGCAAAAATTTTTCTCCTATCGATGAAAGCACTTTTGAGCAATTGCTTCCTTCCAATTGTTTACAGCAGAGATCCGACTTAAGAGCTTGGACAAAAGTTAGCAGCTTATTGTAGATTATTTCCCGCGAATTCTATTGTTTGCGCAATTCGTTTTCATTTGACGTTGTTGTAAGCGACTCACTTTTCATCTCCAGGGTCTATCCGCTTTCGAAATAATTTTATTATATTGCGATTCACAGATAAAAATTCGGTCCATAAGATTTCACAATGTTTAGCTCTTAAATTAATGATCGGACAGGCGTCAAGCTTACGTTTTCAGATTTGTTGAAGACAAATGCTGGTGTTCATTTTTGTTGCGCTCTCAAACAAATCTGAGTCGAAGAATCTCAAAACTATCTGGGAAGTTTTTGAGTACGAAATCTTATCTTTCTAACGCCACCTAGCACTTATAGAAGTTGATACATAGGCGGCTAAATCCACATATAAAGAAATGATGGATTTCTTCTTACTAAGCCTAATATCTATATATTTTTTATAAATGTGGCGCTTTTTACATAACATGAAACTGTTCCTAAAGGGTCTGTCTTAAATTTTTTGGTGAATTTTATTTTGTGGTCGGTCTTAGCCAACTATAATACGAGTATGTCTTCTGTTTGGGTGTGAATTTTCCCACTTTGCACTGGTCGATTTCTTTTGGTCTTACATGATGTCAATATGTCAATATTGTCAATATGCTCTGAAAGATATTTTTGCTTTTTAACACACATACCATTAGGTATGCACTATTTCGCAATATAGAATATTATTATTTCTATACATGTGGTTAAAGCACAGGGTGAACGATAATTGGTGCTACGTTAAGAAACTGAAATGCCTTTCCTCAATTTATTTGGACTGTTTTCTTGTTATTTATTTGAAAAAATTATACATTTTCGTATAGCTTTTAAAATTATATGAATGACATATGTATGTGCGACATCGACATTCATTACTGCCTGAAAAGTTGTAGCAACACAGCAACTCATAAGAATAATCAGGTGCTGTAAAAAACGAGATTTTGGTCGCCAGCACAATGTAGAGTTTTTGAAATCGTTTTTTTTATGAAATTTGTTATGTTTTTGTGCCATAGCTATCCTGGGCACTTTACAGTTTCCATCATCTTGTTGGAACTACACAGAGTAGGCGTAGTTCTGGAAAGACAAACGTTACAGCTACATTCAATAGCCATCCTGTATATTAGAGCCAAACCAATACTGATTTTGTTGCATTCCCAAGAATTCATCGGATTTTTATTTTATTTTCTTGCTCATAATATTTTCATTTAGGCTTTTGGCTCGATGTAAATTCAGGTTAAGAACCAAAATATTTATGAAATGAAATTATTGAATGAGACGATAAGCAATCTGTCAGTGCACAAAAGTATGAAATTGGCTAAATTTTGTGCCAATTTTTGTAGACCATACGAAATTTTTAATGAGAAACAGAAAACCTATAATAAAAATAATTAATCACATAAATTTTCTCGAATTTTCTTTTCATTTCAAATGATCGTCTCTGAAATACCACAGAGTGAGCAAGAATACGACAAAGAGCAACTGAGAAGTAAGTTGGTTGGATATGAAAAACTTCCACATAATGATAATTGCGATGTTTTGTAATAATCAAATTTTGCCTTTCTTCTCTCCCAATAGTTTTGCGCAATGCCTTCAAAGCTTTCGATCACGATGACAAGGGCTTCATTGAACACGCTGACGTACATCAAATCCTGGAGATTTTAGGACAAAAACTCGATGACAAGGCGGTGAAGGCGCTAATCAAAGAGGTGGACAAAGGCAATTCTGGCAAATTGGATTTCAGTCAGTTTTGCAAATTAGCCGCCCGCTTTGTGGAGGTGGAAGAGGATGGTCCCGTCCTAATGGGTGAATTAAAGGAGGCCTTCCGCGTCTATGACAAAGAGGGCAAAGGCTATTTGACAGTACAAACATTGCGTGGTATTCTACATGAATTGGATGATAAGCTATCGAATCAAGATTTGGACATGATCATAGATGAAATTGATGCTGATGGTTCGGGTACTGTAGACTTTGATGGTAAGTTAAAACGGAAAGAATTGTGCAAATTACAGAGTGTAATAATTTAATAATATTGTGTTTTGTTCCAATTTTGCTTCCAGAATTCATGCAAGTGATGACAGGTAAAAATTTCCATGATATTTTCGTCCAACAACGCTTTTCCTTCCAACCCCAAGCCCTTCACGTTCCCGTGAGCCGTTGTCCTTGTCCCTCACACCGCCAGCGTCTACATCGCCGCATTGAAATGCAATTCCAACGTTTCTTTCAACAATTGTGGCATCCGTCGAATCATCTACCCGACCATTGTCCACAACATTGTGTGTGGCATGTCCAACAACAGCCGCATGAATACAAGCCATCATCATACAAGGAAACAAAAAGGACTACCAAAACTACCACAACACAAACTTCTTACTCGTCCTCATCTTCATCCTCTTCATCGTCATCATCTTCATCGATGACATTTTGTCGTCCCTCATTCCGTCCACGTTTCCCTAAATGGGTTCCCATTTTAACTTTCTATCGGGAGATTGTACAAAATCCCTTTAGACGTCATCGTTGTCGTTATATGATCACCTATAAATAGAGCCTCTCTACGGCTTCATTCTTCTTCGTAGAAGTTTTCTAATATTTCCTACGCACCAGCACTGATGTTTCAATCTTATTGCTACTTAAATACTTCTAACACTGCCATTAATTTTAGTTGTCTTAACACAAACTACGTTTAATGGAAGATAAAATGATTGAAAGATTAATGAGACAGGGGACGAAAATTAAGGGAATCTTAGATGGTAGTCTTATGCTCAGGAATGGTATTGTCTTAGTAGGCCTGCAGGAAGCTGGCTTAAAAGCAGAGAAATTGGTTCCGCAATTAATTTGTTATTTGAAACGCCAAAATTTGTCTTTGAGTCAAATTGTATGGTGGTCTACATATCGACTGGTTTTTTGGAAATTATGATCTCGATGTCCTTTTAAGCAGAAATTCCACATCTGACTTCTTAAGGGTTAGTATGTTATGAAAATTTTGGCACCATTTTAAAGGATATTACTTTTATTTCCGATGTAGAGGGTATCAGAGGATACCGTCAACAAATTTATGTGAAATATTTCGTGTCGAAAAATTCACATTATGATGCTTTTTTGTGAAGTTATTGTGAAAGAAGACTGAGATATACAAAGGACGCTTTTTTATACTTTTTTTGGCATCATAAAAATTAAACCATAAAAATCACATTTTGAACGTTTTTGGAATGAATAGAAGATGTAGCTTAATATAAAGTAATGAAGGGTACACTTCTTGAAGTATATTTGGCAATTTAAGATATACTTAATTCACAAGGATAATTCACTTTTATTCATAACTTTGGAGTTTCACAATTGCTAAACCGAACTAATTGTATATCTAATTGTTCTATTAATTCTAAATTCTGGAAGAACATACTAACCGCAAATTACCAAAATTTAAAGGTTCTGATCGAAAATGTCTATTTTTTAAACACAGGTACTGTACGATAGGTGGAGAATCGTATATACAAAAAAATTAGATGAATTTTCAAATTTCGCTGGCTACACACATTCGACTTTCGATTATTATTTTTTTATGTTGGTGCACTGGAAGATATGTTGACGGTTTTATCTATATAGCATGTTTAGTTTGTTTGTGAGAGGCATAAATAAAAAAAGACTTACGTATTCGGCGATTTTCTGCTATCGAAAAAATGGATCAAAGAAGTTGCATCAAATTTTGTGTAAAAAATGGAATTAAGTGCTTAAAAACACTTGAAATGTCGAAAGTGGCATACGGTGAGAGTACTCTGAGTCAAAAAAATGTTTACAAGTGGTACAAGCTTTTCACAGAAGGTCGAGAAGATGTGAATGACGTAGCTCACTCTGGACGCCCCAGCACATCGACAACCGACTTAAACGTTGAGAAAGTAAAGAAAATTGTTATGGAGAATCGTCAAATCATAATTAGAGAAGTTTCTGAGGATGTCGCCATATCTGTTGGCTCATGCCATGCAATATTTTCGGAAATTTTGGGCATGAAGCGTCTGGCAGCGAAATTCGTTCCGAAATTGCTGAATTTTGAGCAAAAACTACGTCGCATGAGCATCGCTCAGGAATTGTTGAATGACGTCTTGTTAGCTCGATTCACTTTTTCCTAGTAATGTTCAATAGCTTCTAAGCACTGCTTATAGTAAGAATTGTTAAACTCGTTAACATAACCATCAATCGCTGTCTCCACCTCTTCTTTTATCACTGAGCAATATTTTCAAATTTGGAAATAGCAAATAGTCTGAAGGAGGTAAATCTGGCCAACAAGTTGTGTGATAAAGCAAGATAAATCTAATTTTTTTAATTTTGGCCATCGCAGCAGTTAATGTGTGAACTGGAGAATTGTCCAGATGAAACAGAACTTTCCTATTCTCCAAATACTGCCTTTTTTCAATAATTTCATTATCTAAATGCTGCAGTAATTTAGCATAGTATTTGCCGTTGATGATTTTTCCTTTCTGAAAGTAAGCAATAAAAAAATCCCCTGCACATCCCAAAAAACAAACGCCATGATCTTGCCTGCAGATGGAACCGTCTTCGCCTACTTTGGACACGATTTTTCCATTCCAATCTACTACTTAGACAGTTCCTTTGTCTCAGGTGTAAAGTGGTGGACCCAGGTCTCATCCATGATTATAAATTGACTCAAAAATTCGTCTTTCTTGCGGTGAAGTATTGCCAAACGCTCTACTGAAAGATCTTCACGACGTTGTTTTTGCTCTCTTGGAAGCAAACGCGGCATTCATCTTGCCAACAGCTTTCCCATCTTAAAATTTTCGATCAACATACAATGTATAGAATTTTTTGAAATGTCGACCATTTTAGCTAGCTCACCCAGCTTCAGCCGATGATCACCCAACACCATTTTATGGATTTTCTTAAACGTGGCTGGCGTGGACACCTCAATTGGTCGAACACTGCGGTTTTGATCTTGGCAACTCGAATGGCCTAATCTTACAGTCGTGAATGAAGTAGCAGACTCCCCAGAGTAGAATATTGGTGACCAATTTTTTGCATGTTTACAAATTCACTGAGATCGTTTACTTTTGATGGCTCAAATGTTAAACAACGCGACTCTTTGGAACTTAAAACATATGTTTTATAAGGTTGTTACTTTTCACCAAAATAATTCTTTTCAAACTACTGGATTTATCTGTACGTCAGGATGGTTTGGAACCGTTCTCCTAGTAAAGAACTTCATATTCAACAATATTTTGCAGCATTTAACGTTTCAGATTTATGCAATAATGTTGATAAACCTTTCCATCATAATTTGTTTAATATAAATACTATTTGGCAATCGAATAAACTGTCCCATAAATTTAAAGACTACAATTAGTGTACTTTTTCATTGATTTGTGTCTCCCTGCTTCATTCCAATAATCAACTAATCTTCTTATCTTAATATCGTTAAATTTGTTATTTAAAGTTTATCTATTTTGTTTTCTTTCTGTATTTTCAGGTTAAGTTTAATTATTATTTTTTTTAATACTCCATTCTTGTCCCCTAATTTTAGGGGACATTTTTTCGAAGACAAAGAAGACATACGTAATTTTTTATTTAAAAATACAAAATTCTATCCAACTTCATATTGACTGTATCGATTTTGTTTTGATTCAAATTCTAGTGAAACCATTTTCAATTAAATATTTGCTAGAGCTTAGATGAAGTTTTGTTACTTATTTTACTTTTTGTTGTTCCACTGTAAAAAGTCACCATACTTAATAAAGAATAATTTTTGAGAAAAATATAAACGGATAATTTGTTTTTGAAGGGAAATTTAAGAAGCCTGCTTTGGTAAGTTATTTAGAATTTTATAAGCAAACACAGAGCTTTTGTATTCTATTGTTAAAAATGTATTGGCATTCAGTCTTCCAAAATCTATGCAATTGACGCTGGCGAGAGAAATTAAGTGCGTTTTAACGATCAGCAATTTGATATGTCGCGGACTGGCCATAAGTTCCTCAACATTTCACTTACCAAGCCGATATTTTTATACTCACAACAGTAGTGGGATGTACTCATTTTGTCATTCCAATTGCAACAAATAGAAGTGGTGCAAGGCAATATTGATTGCGATTGTTGAGATATTATGACATTGAAATTTTCACCAGAATGTCAGATTTCAAATAAAGATTATTACCTGGGCGTTATGTACCAAATTCGTCGAAGACGGCGAGATTTGTGAAAAGAAAACGTGTGAATTGTGCATCACAATAACATAATAATACAAGGCTATCATTGCTAATTTCTGACGATAAACGCAACAAATATCAAGCAACCATTGTATGCACTTGATATGGCTCCGCCTGACTTTTAACCTCCAAAACTTAATTTACCACTTCGAGGCACCCGTTTTAGTCAATAGAAGGTTGAAGCCGTTCGAAGTGCTTTGTTGATTGCGTTATTCGTTGGTGTAAGATCAACATTTCAGAGTTGCCCTTCTTTGAAGATGACAAACTTAATTTGAATGAAAAATAAACATTATAATATCTTTAATTATTATTATTATGATTTACTAACTAATTCCTGGAACTTTTTTTTGACAGAATGTATACCTCCACAGATATCTTCAGGTCATTTTACGTTGCTGTAAAAGTATGCTGTGAGCCAGGAGAACTAATAAAAGTTTTTACCAAAACAATTCTTTGAATTGACTTATTGTACTTCAACTCAAAGAATTTTTGAGCAAGCAAAAGCAAAACTATAACTTACAGAATACTTATGCGTAAAAGTTAAACAGAAACAGTTGATTTTCTCTAAATAGAAAAATGTATGTGTCGTTCCTTAAAAAGGCTTTGCAAAGCAGTTCATTTTCATTGGCAGAAATAAGTTTATCAAGAGCATTATGTGTCCCAAATTTAATTAAATTATACATCCAATACATCCAAAATGGGTATATATGTATATGGGTTAAATCAGTTACTTGTTCGGGATACACCGGAAGGGGGCATTGTTAATTCGTCGACTTTTCACTTATTTTACCAAGCATTGTAAGTCTGTATAATGGAAGAAAATCTACGTAACCACAGAATACCAATTATAAATTAAAGAAAAAAAAAGATAAATTCTATCAACCCTTCAGGTGATAGTTTTGTAAATAGTATTTCGGACGGCCTACCAATTTATATGGAAATACAAGAAGACACATGACAATGCCCTTCATGTTCATTCTCGGACTCCATGTCTGGTATGTACTGTATTTAATTGCATTTGGTGCAACTGAATAAAAGTTAAAAACTTAATACGAGGTGCGTTCCAACAGTAAGGTTAATTTTCAAATTTCGCGGGCTACATACATTCGACTTTCGATTATTATTTTTTTTTTTCTTTATGTTGGTATACTCATCTCGAAGATATGTTGACAGTTTTATCCACATGGCATGTTTAGTTTGATTGTGAGAGGCTTAAGTAAGACAAGTGTTTTGCGTGTTCGGCGATTTTCTGCTATCGGAAAAAAATGGATCAAAGATGTTGTATCAAATTTTGTGTAAAAAATGGAATTAAGTGATAAAAAACACTAGAAATGTTGAAAGTGACATACGGTGAGAGTACTCTGATTCAAAAAAAATGTTTACAAGTGGTACAAGCTTTTCATAGAAGAATATGTGAATGAGGATGCTCGCTCTGAACGGTCCAACCGATGAGAAAGTGAAGAAAATTGTTATTCAGAATCGTCGAATCACAATTAGAGAAGTTGCTGTGGATGTCTGCATATCGGTAGGCTCATGCCGTGCAATCTTTTCGGAAATTTTGTGCAGAAAGCTTGTGGCAGCAAAGTTCGTTCCAAAATTGCTGAATTTTGACCAAGAATAACGTCGCATGAGCATAGCTCGTCAATTGTTGAATGACGTCAACGATGATCCAGATTTACTTAACCCATGACGAATCATGGGTATATGGTTATGACATCAAAACCAAAGTCCAATCATCTCAATGGAAGAGTTCAGGAGAGCCAAGACCAAAAATAGCACGCCAATTTTGATCAAATGTCAAGGTTTCGCACACTGCTTTCTTAGATTACCAGGGCGTAGTGCATCAGTAGTTCTTGCGATAAGGTCGTACGATAAATCAGGAGTATTACCTTGAAGTTATGCGCTGTCTGCGTGAAGCAATACGAAAAGAACGCCCGGAATTCTGAAAAAAAACATTCATGGCTTTTGCATCATGATAATGCATCTGCTTACTCATCTTTGCTTGTGACAGATTATTTGGCCAAAAAAATAACACATTTATCTAGCCTCAGCCACCGTATTCTCAAGATTTGGCCCTCTAAGACTTTTTCCTGTTCTCCTCGAACTATTTTATATTTGTAAGCTTGAAAAAATTGCACGATGGTGAAAGATTTGCCAACAATGAAGAGGTGGAGTCTGCGGTTGATGGCTATTTTAAGGAGTTTGATGGTTCTTACCCTGTTATAGGGTATAGAAGCTATTGAATCTCGCTGGAAAAAGTGTATAGAGCTAAAAGAAGATTATATTGACGAATAAAGAAAATTTTTCCAAAATTTTGGTGTCTTCTTTATAACTTTGGTACCGCCCTTGTATAAAGTCAAGGATATGTGAGTTAAATTGACCATTTGTATGAGAGATGCCAGAAAGGTCTTGTTCGCTTGATTAAATTTTCACAAGTTTTACTTATTACTATATAGCAAATGAAATGAACAAAAACGTAAACTACTGATGACTGCTACTACTCAAAGGGGTGCTGGCAATACCCTCCGTTTTTGTTCTGGAAATCAATTTTGGCAAAGCTTAAAACGTACCAAATTAAGCTGCATTTTGTGTAACGAAGTAGAAATTATAAAAATAAATACAAATGGATTAAATCAGATTAATCAGGTGATTTTTCGAAATTGCGATTCTTCCAAATGAACGTTATAAAATAACGCAAAAGACATAAATTTAGATGACTCTAGTTAACAGGTTGGAAGTTACAGGAAAAGGAGTGGATTTTGGAGAATCGCTCAATTTTGTGTGGGAACTGCTAGAAGAGGAGAGTCGATATAGCCCATTTATAATCAATGACTACGATCTGGGAAAAAATATTAGGCTGTGAAAAATTTGAAGAAATGTTTACATTAATCATCGTGTCTATTAACCAGCCGGTCATTCGGACAATAAGAGGTCGCTCAAGCGACTTAAAAAATAATTAAACATTTTAGGCCTAAAAATACTTTGTACTTTAAACATGTCCTTCTAGTTGTTACATGTTCCCTGTTTCATATAATATATGCTTTTATAGCTTTGGATAAAGCTGTAAATATAAGAAATGTGCTCAATCACGTCAATCTTGTTAGTCTTCATCATTTGCCAACGAACCAGTGACTTCTCCTTAAGAATGTGTTCAATATTTTCATTTATTATGCAAATAATCTAAAAAATACCACGCATAATTGCCAAAATCACCATATATAACTTTCAATTAGTCGAGTGTTAATCACACAACTAATCTAATTTATGCTATTAAAGATCATGAAATATGCTATAGAACAGCATGCAAAAAGTTCTACCAAATTGGCCAACATGGATATTTCAGTTGCCGAATAGTCAACCAACCAAGCATGCAATCAAATAGCTCGTGCAGCGTGTCAAACGTTATGAGATTCTTGTCAATGATTCGGTAGCCACGAAACCAAGGCAATCTTCTTAAATAGTTATTGGTGATGGCAAAAATATGCAAATGTCGGTTTATAAGATAATATCCGATAATTCAAAAATTGATTATTAATTGTAACACTTCCAAAGTGTTGGAGATTTAGCACAATTATCAAAAGACAAGAGCCAAAGAACAGTAGTAGTAATAACATGACGCTAAATACTAAGAATGTGCATAAATTTGAGCGTTGAACTTTAACAATTCTGTTACTTTAAGGCAACATATTTGACAAGCAAAAATTGCCATAAATCAAAGGAGGGCTTACAAATCCAAGTAGCAATCGAGAACCTAAATTGGGGGTCATTTGCGTCATTTAAGACGCTCTAAGCCATGTCAGACATTTATAATGACCGAGAGAGAAAACTTAATTGCTTGAATGTCATATGAGTTGAAAACTATTTGAAAAGTCCGGCTGTATAGATCGTATGAAATTGAATTATTGCATGTTTAAATATGATTTATTGTTAAACTATCGACCATATGTACAAACGCAATATTGATATGAGCAGAAACGTTCGCTTTTCTTGTGCAGATCAATAGTTAATTATGTTCTCGATACAATTCGTTATAAAATAAATCACACAAACATTTCGCTTTACAAAATATCCATCAGCAACAGGAAAAGTCACGGACAATTGTGCTAATATTGTTTTGCATTTTAGATTTGTTCTTTATCCAAATTTATTAATTGGCTTACAATGTATGTGGTAGTCAACAACTATTAAAAGTATTAACATTTATTGAAACTTTAGTGTATCCGGTTTCAACCATTCATTAATTGTAATAACAAATTTGGCTCTAATGGATTGTGTTGTTACTGATATTGTCCAAATAATGGCACAATAATTGGACTACGAAATATTAAATTATTAAGTTATTCATACCTAATATTACTATATCAATCAATTGTAAAATTAGTGTTTATTATGTATATAAGAACCTGTCACTCTTTTTGTAAAAATGTGATTAATTGGAAGGAAGTTTAACAAAAAAAAAACGTTAAATACTTCCCGTTTCGCATGTTGCTATGTTGCTTTTTTTTGTTTTGTTGATTTATCCTAAGCAAAGTCTGCATGTTCGCTGAGGTCCTGCACCCAAAACAGAAGATATTATTAGGTGCAGAAATAAATTTTCGCTACTTGTTTTTTTTATAAAAATGCATCTTTATTATGGAAATATGCTTATAAATGAGTCATTGAAAGTATTTCCCATCGCTAGATACTACTTCTGGTTGAGCTCGAATCCCGTCATGGTAAAATTGTTCCTCTGTTGAGGCTATCCATGAATCTAAACATTCCTTGATGTCGTTATATGAGTGGTACTGGTGGTCAGCCAAACCGTGTGCCATCGAACGGAACAAGTGATAATCGGACGGCGCAATATTTGAAGAATATGGCGGATGGGGTAAGACTTTCCATTTCAGCTTTTCTAAGTTAGTTTTAAAGCGTTGCATGCTGAAGAATCACTTTTTCGTGGCTCTCCCCATCTTGCGGATGTTTCTCGCGCCGAAATCGGCTCTATCGCATTAATTGAAGCCAATACCGATCTCCAGTGATGATTTCGCTTGGTTTCAACGGCCCGTAATAAATAACACAGACCCGGTCCCACCAAATACAGAGAATAATATTCGCAGGGTGAATATTCGGCCGAGCTGACGACGTAGAAGCATGACCGGATTTCTTTGGATTGCTGTAATGAATTCATTATTCATCACCTTTTACAATACGATGAAAAAAACCCATCCTTTTTTGTCGCTGAAGCAGTTGTTCACAGGCGTGAAAACGACGCTCAACGTCCTTTGGCTTCAACTCAAAGGAACCCAAGTTCTTTGCTTTTGAATCATTCCCAACGCATGCAATTGCTTGGAAATTGCTTGGCGGGTAACTCCTAATACTGAAGCAAATTCAACATGCGTTTGACACCGATCCCCATCAAGCAATGCCGTCAATTCAGTTTCTTCGAAGGTTTTTCGTCTTCCTTCACGCGAAAGGTCGTCACCATCAAAATCACAGTCTTTAAAGCGACGGAACCAATCATGACACGTTGTTTCACTTAAAGCAGTATCTCCGTAAACGTTTTGCAGCTCTCGATAAGCTTCAGCCGCCGTTTTCTTCGATTGAAAGGAGGAAATCAATACTTCCCGTATATGACGATAATTTGCCACAAGATCACGCATATTCAAACAACCATAAGAATATAACATCAAAAGAAAATCAGTATTGTGTCGAGGCCGTTTGTTTACCATATGCCTAAGCTTAGCTCATGACATTTAAGTTATTGCAGAATCGCCTAGCACTTACAGCTGGCGCCATCTATTGACAAACAGCGGGAATTTAGTTGCGAACATAATAATTTTGGAGAGAAATTAACTAAATCGTAGACAAATTAAAGTTTTTATTGAGTGAATATTTTTGCTCAAATTAAGTTTACATACCGCATGTTCCATAAACTTAATTTATATATACCTATACATATACATATAGATGAATTAGCAAGTGCCGACATTGTGTGCGTGATTACAAAATTTTAAATAAAATGTAAATCAAATATTTAATTATTCTGTAATTTATTTATCACTTTTTGTTTGACAATTATCACGACTCTGACTTCACCGGTCGTAGTTAGGGAAGGCTTCGTTTTGTTTTTTGTCTCCTATTATGTTGTGCTCCTAACAATTTAAATTTTGAACAATACAGCTTATTGTCTCTGCAACATTTAAGTCTAGACAATTTCACTGCCTTTGTTTCTTTCATCTATGGTGTTTTTTTAAAACCCAATTTTCGTAAAATTCATCTATGGTTTTTTTTTTTAAACCCAATTTTCGTAAAATTCTTTATCAAAATGCCGATTGGTCTTAAAGGGAATATGCTTATTAAGTTTATGTTTAGTTTATGGTTTAATTTTGTACTAAGCATTGCCTGTTTGAATTTCAAACTATGAATGCTCATGATGTTGCATAGTAGGGAACAAATATTTAATTTTATGATTTCACCATCTAGCCCATGATGGTTATTAAGCCGTTTGGTTTCAAGCGGCTGGGGAATATATTAAATTCTCTATATTCCTTGTTTATATATTAAAGAAACATTTCATGACTACGAACTATGAGGAGTGCACTGATGAGTTTAGGATCAGCCGTTTTTTATATGAGATGGTTCCATTTTGGAGCTTAATCTTCGTCGTACGCATACATTGACGGGGGCATCCGCACTCTCAATTGTATGACTTTAACTTCAATCATTTTTCCCAGTCCAGTGGCGTATCATTTTTGTGCCCTTTTTTAACCACTTGATCATCTTAATGCTGTGTTTTCGACAATACCCTCTAACTCGCAATAGCAATGTTCATATTAATTTTGATGACTTCAGCATCAGCCATTTATCTCGTGTGTTGGTGCATTAAACCTTTTCTTATCACTCACTTATCTAAAAAGAATGTGTAATATAATGTCGATGGATTTAGCTTCAGTATTTCATATAAAGTAATGATATAATTTTTCTCCGTGTCTATCAGTTTTGTTCAAAAAAAAAAAAAAAAAAAAAAAATCAAATTAAAAAAACCATTCCAGGCGCTCGTCTATATTGAAAGATAACACTGGTCTACAAATTTGGAAAAGAAATTGACTGCAGAAACGAAACATGTTTTTTTTTTAACTAATCTGGGTGCGCTGAATTCGAATCTGGCATAAAAGTTGGGCTATCACGTCTTGTTCATTTTCTCTCGCATGCTGGCAATACTGTAAAACAGTCAATACTGACACTACAATTTCACAATTATTAATTTAACAGAAGCTCACATTCATTATACATCTTCAAAATAGCATGTCAGGGAGATAGTTTGTTACTGATTCAAGCTATTTTTTTGCTTTGTGTGTAGTAACTATTTGATTGGAAAAAAGGATGTGAAATATCAAAATCATTAAAATATGCGTATTCACATTATTTTGGTTTTGCTGTCAAAAACTTTAACAAACTGTAGACACGGACAATGTTTTGCAATAGTTGCATCACTGTTTTACACAAGTGGTCAAATTGCAAGAAGATCTGTTTTGATTTTTTTAATTCCTGTACTTTGGAGAGAGCCAAGTAACCACCAAACCGATTGTTATTTCTGCATAACAAATCGAATGTCTCATCGGTTTCCAAACCAGTTCAACGTCCACCAAATCCATTCATTACCAGTCATTCCCAGTGCTACGAGCAGTGAGTCCGAAACATCTTTCAGCAGCAGTGATAGTTTGTATTAGGCTGATGATGAACGCCTTGTAGTGACTCAAGCTGAGTTGAATGATCTAATTTGGAATTTATATTTAACGAAGCAAGACGCAGAATTACAAGCTTCACGCATCTTGCAGTTGGGATTAACTGCATATTTTGAAAAGAAACACTCTATTCTATACTGTACTGATGTTGATGGTTTATTTCAAAAAAACGAACCAGCCATATGACAAAACTGAATGGAGATTATTTATTGATGGCTTTAAGTATAGCTTAAAGGTTCTTCTTTTACATAGTGGGAATGAAAAATCATCCGTACCAATTCATTATGCCGTTAATACAAAGGAAAATTGCGAATCAATGACTGAAATTTTGACATTACTCAAATACAACGATAATAATTGAAAGATCTGCAGTGGCCTTTCTTTATATATATAATATAGACCATCGTAAATAACTGTAAATTAATCTGCTTCTGGTCATTGGTCTGTTGACTGGTACGAAAGGAGGTTTCACAAAATATTGTTGTTTCCTTTGTCTATGGGATTGTCGCTCTACATGTCGTCATTACGTCAGAACAGAGTGGCAAAAAAAACAGAGTACTCATCAGGAAATAATGGCATTTTAAATAAACCATTAATTGATCCAAATTACGTTCTTCTTTCACCGGTGCACATAAAATTAGGCCTTTTAAAGAACTTTGTCGAGGCTGTGGACAAAGATGGAACAGCATTTAAATATTTGTTAGCGGGTTTTTCTAAAATTTCATACACTAAAATGAAAGAAGACATATTTGTTGACCCTCAGATCACAGAGCTATTGAGTGATGACAACTTTTTACATTTTTTATTGGAGAAAGAATATGCAGCCTGGAAATCTTTCAAAGCATCGTGAACAGTTTTCTTGGAAACAATAAAAGCAAAATCTGCGGGCAAATTTTTGCTGAATTATTGAAAAATTATCAAGAATTAGGTGCACGAATGTCACTCAAAATGCATTTTCTTCATTTGCATTTAGATTTTTTTTATATACAATTTAGGTGCGGTGAGCGACGAACAGGGACGAACTAGATTTTATCAAGAAGTTTGGGACAAAAGCATGCTGGGAAACTATTGCCGATCTCTAACACGTGAAGCCAAACCAACAAAATACAAACGATGTTTAAATAACGCCATTCACTTTTGAAAAAATTCATTGACTTTTAAATAAACTAATGATTTTTTATGTAAAAAACGAATAAAAGCATTTTTTTTTGTGTCTCGAAAACCTGATGCGATAGGGAAACCCCAATTACAGATTCGAATTCAGCCCACCAAATTACCCTAGAAAGGTAATTTGGTTGCTCATGTGTGACTAGGTATTCCCAATTATGCGAATCTACCTTCAGCTGTTTATTGAAGATAATACAAGAATATCACACGAAAATACATAAAATTACATTTTCACTTCGCGCCTAATCTTTACGGATGGGGGAGTATGATCGCAAAGATTTTATGATTTTGAATTTGAACGTTTTGTCTTGCTTGTGTTAAAATTTTAATCCTTTATTATCCAGTATTTGCCCTAAAAAGAACGAATTTGAAAACTTCCTCCTAATCGCACGTTTAGTTGGTAATCAATTCAGATTACTCTGCCTCTAGGCGTTTGAGCTAAACGATGGTGCATGATTTCTCCTTCTTACCCAGTTTGTATGAATTTTTAGAAATTCATTCCTATCACTGGCCTTATCAATAAGGGACATGTATTAACCACTTTTGGTCATTCCAGCTTTAGTCACTTGGTCTTGGTCTTGGTCAGTCCATCAATAAGGCAACAATTTTACATTTATTAATTAAATTTGAATAGTCATTTACAACATCTTACGCATGCGCGACGTTAAATCAAGCAAATTGCTTCATTTCTTATCTTACATTGCTTTTAATTTTATAGAACATGATTTCATTTCAGCAGAATTCAATATTGTAATGAAATTGGTGTTACATATAATGTGGGATTATATCTGTTTTTTTTTTCGTTTTATTCTTTGACAAATATACACAGTTGGGTATAGTATAAGAATTGTTAAAATTTATTACAAATATAATGAATCTATTCGGTTCACATTCGGCGGATTACATGAAATTTGTTATCACAATGAAGTTGTGAAACACATTTCCGGTTAAACAATTTCATAATTAATTGAAATGAAACTCACATATTGTCCACGAAACCCACATACTGTCCCTCAAGATTAGCAGTTTTTTTACGGTTTATGCTCTGAAGGTCATTGCAGCAGTTAACGTTGATAGAAAATGCTACAGAAATGATTTAAACTTGAACGATATGACTTCAATAATACAATCAAACTGAATGTGATAAACATTCAGTGGCCACGTAATGTCCAGAAATGACGATATGAACCCATTGGACTATTTTCTCGGCGTTTCACATAAAGTTGTTTGTTTTCTACATATAATAAAACCTTACAACTAAGTTTATTCGTGTTATCGCTGAAATATTGTGCAGATTTATATGGGAATTGAAGTTCCAGACAGACGAACCAAAAGTATGCAGCTGCTAAAAGAAGCTTGGAAAATTGCTTGGTTCTGATAAAAACTTTCGGTTCCATGAGGGCTCTTTTATTTTGTTGCTTTTGACGATGCGTCAAATTCGGTAACTTCTCAAAAAATACTCAAGTTATGTTTTCCGGGCCTGGAATTAAAATTTCTGTTGCAAATGAATTAAAAATACACGTTGTGTCTGTAGACCAATTTTATGATAACCTGCGCTTAATGCCAATATTTTAGAGCTGGGTATTAAAAGTGATTTTGAGTGAGCAAGTGAGGACCGGCACAAAATTTATGAAAAGAAATCCAGATATGAGAGTTTCAAGTTTATCGTACAAAACGCTAGAAACTTATCTATATTCGCAGTTGATACCCGATGTTTAAAACAGCAAAAAGCTCAACGAAAGTTCATACACGCATTCATTTCATACAAACGATCATAGTGTTTTAACTCCTCAAAAGTAAAATTTAAAATTATTTACTTACCAATTTTGTTAACCCGGTTTTAACAACATGGTTTTAATAAAAATTTTACTTGTTTCTTTTTGTTATTGTTTAGTAAAGGGGCTAAGAATCAATTTCGGAACACAGACGTTAAATCCGGACTATGTGTCATTCGTAGTAGTGCCTATGATTCAACACTCGGAAAAAGGTAATTCGTACATATTTCCCATGGATCTATCGAATTTAAGTCACTATTTCACCATGAAACGGTAGGGGAATTTTTCTGGAACCGCACATATCTCTGGTAGAAGCTACTTATTTCATAATTTCATATTCATAATTTTTTACGGAACTTTGTGTTCGTTTTATCGATTTTCGTATTTTTCCGCTATTACACAATGAGGAATTCGGAATTTTTATGAAAATAATTATACGGAATTTCTAGATATATATATGGAAATGTCCAAGATACCAAATCTAAATCTTTGCTCTAAGCCATATTAGAGTTTGTATGATTTCCCCCAAAAATGTTGCACATATTCGTACTAGTTAGAGATCCAACAATAAAATATTAGATATCGCGAATATCATAGTTGCCAAAAGAATTTTTTCTGCCATCCAAGATTTCAACGTCATACAAATCGTTGATAGAAATAAAATCGAGTGAGACGTATTAATTTAATGAATAAAAATCAAAAATCATCAAAAAATTAAAAAAAAAATTGTTTGCAGTGACTTTTTCCAATCTCTAAAAAAAAACGACCCTATCAAACCTTAGTTTTACTATTTGGTGACAATGAAGAGACGACCGAAGGACTGCCACTTCTTTACCAATTGAAATTCTTTATCAATTCTAAAATTGGAAAGTCATTTACAGACAATATATTAAATATTACCACTTTGCAATGACTCATTCCGCTACATTGGGGTTTGAACGAGACCCAATTTATATTACATTTTCCACGCCAAACAACAAATATTTCTTATTCATTTAAATTCATTGAATCGACACTAATGTTGGCCTCTTCCCAAATAATTCACTTATGCCTACAAATAATTCGGTCTCCAAAAGATTTTTCAAGAATATGTTCAGTTTTCGCCGCAAATTTTCTTTTACTGGTATGTCTCCTATTGATTGAAGTGGTAATTAGGATTTGGGAGCCATATCAAGAGAATGCGGTGATTGTGTGTTGACATTTTGCAGAGTTTTTTTGCAGGAAATTCATTAACAACGATAACATTGTGGGATTGTGCGTTCTCGTAGCGCTAAACCCATCAGTTTTCCTCCCACAATTTTAATCTTTATGGATGAACTTGCTTTCTCAAACTTCGCTTAGCATTTAAGTATTCTTTATTTATCGGTTGATCTTCTTGCAAGTATTCTGAATGCGCAACATCGCAGTAATCAAAACAAAAAAAAAAAAAAAAAAAAAAAAAAGACGCCGACTTACGTGGTTTTTTCGGTTTCGGTTTAGTTAGAAGGCGCCATTCCAAAGTTTGTTATCTAATATGCATGTCAAACTCGTAAACCCATGTGGTATCACCAGTTATTATGCGTCTTATGAATTTGGAGATTAAATTGAGTCGTTCGAGCATGTTTTCAGCGGTATTTGAAAAAACTTTAGGTCGTTCGGAAGTAGTCGGCCATTAATGCGTTTCATACCCAAACGATTATGTAAAATGAATTGATTTGTGAGACACCAAAAAATTCAGCTGGCATTTCCCTTTAATTTTAATAATGATTGAAAGCATTGATGAACGAAATGGTGAAGAAAATCTTTCAAATTTTCCATCTTAACCGATCTGCACTACTCACACCCTTGTTTTTCGAATAAAGTATAATATTCTCGCTGCTTTTTTATAAAAATGCAACTTTCTCAACTCATCTTTCTGGCAAAGCCACGGTAAAACTATTAGCCATTCCTTGATACCGTCATATGAGTGGAACTCCTGGTCAGCCTGACCGTGTGCCATTGAACGGAACAAGTGATAATCGAACGGCGCAATATCTGGAGAATATGGCAGATGGGGTAATACTTCCCATTTCAGCGTTTCTAGGTAGGTTTTGACTGGCTTAGCCACGTGAGGCCGAACGTTGTCATACAGAAGAATCATTTTTTCGTGCCTCTCCGCGTATTGTGGGGGTTTTTAGCGCAGAGCTCAGCTCAATCGCATGATTTGAAATCAATACAAATCCTCAGTCATGGTTCGGCTTGGTTTCAGCAGCTCGTAACAAATATCACCGATCTGGTTCCACCTAATATAGAGCATAGCTTTCGCAGCGTGAATATTTGGTCTAGGTAACGACGTAGAAGCATGGTTAGGCAACCCTCATGACTTTGTTTGCTGCAATGAATCCATTTTTCATCACCCGTTCAAATACGATGAAGGAAACCCTTCCATTTTCATTGCTGAAGCAGTTTTCACAGGCGAAGCCATACATATTCCTTGTTTTTGAATCATTCCCAACGCATGCAATCGCTTGGAAATTATTTGCGGGTAGCTCCTAATACTGAAGCAAGCTCTACCTGCGTTTGACAAGGATCCCCATCAAGCAATGCCGTCAATTCAGTGTCTTCGAAGGTTTTTCGTCTCCCTTCACGCGAATGGTCGTCAACATTAAAATCACAGTCTTTAAAGCGACGGAACCAATCTCGGCACGTTGTCTCACTTAAAGCAGCATCTCCGTAAACTTTTTGAAGCTCTCGAAGAGTTTCAGCCGCCGTTTTCTTTGAATGTAAAAGGAAAATCAATACTTCCCGCATATGACGACTATTTGCCACAAGGTCATACATATTCACACAACCAAAAGAATATGACTTCAAAAGAAAATCACTACTGTGTCGAGGCGTTATGTTTACGTTATGTCTAAGCTTGGTTCATGATGTTTAGGTAATGGCAGAATCGACTAGCACTTACAGCTGGCGCCGTCTATTGGTGAACTTAGTTGCGCACAAAATAAATGCACAGTAAGCCTTCTGAAAAAATGTCAGCACATTAAATTCTGTTTATAGTACAAATTTTGGGATAAATTTTTTGAGATGAACAAACAGAATCGAACGTTGTAAACAGAATAAATGCAAAAAAGCTCTCAAACTCCCTACCTGTGTGGGGGGCAATTATGCCAACTTAACGGAAAAAAAAATGTTGATAATCACTTTAAAATTGATGAACTGTCGACTCTTTTCTGACAGAATGAATAGTATTTTTTTAATATTTTATATTACGACTTAAGTAGGGTAAATCCTGTACCATTGAGCTCTGAAACATACTTAGTTCTTGCATTATTTGCTATATATTAATGTACTATTTAAGAATATCAAATAAGATAAATTATTAAGTCGATGACACCTATTAGAACCATCATTGATGTCCCACATTGTATACGCCTATTTTTTTCTAAAGACGAATAACATTTAATATAAGTTTTTTGGGCACATTGACGTCAGCATCTTAATTATTTCTCAGCCATGTTAGAGAGCAATTTGTCACATTTCGTTGCTGAGGAATTTCAATTATTTAATATCAACTATATTTCCACGAGTATTAACAATGCTCGTACTTCAGCACAAAGTGCTCAGTGTGCAAGCTATTGCCTACACTTAGAGTTAATAAAATGAAAGATGTCAGCGCCTTATCGGAATCCATGTGTCGATCATGTTATCAAACCACAACCAAAAATGAAACTCGCTGTAGTGAAAAATCGATTTTTGAGACTAATTAATTAAAGTTTATATTAAATGAACCAAAGCATATTGAGCTTAACGACCATAACTAAATGACGGCAAGTTCGCAACGTTTTAAACTATCCAAAAATAGTCAAAACAACATCATTAAGGTTTTATCTCTACTCAGTTTCTACTAAAGACAAAAATCCACACTTGCCAAATAGTTTATTGCAAAGGGGGATAACAATTTTCTTCTTAGCGTTGGAATTTTACAAATTTACGCACCTTCGCAAAATAATAAGAGACAATTGGAGCAGTTCCTTCGATTTGGAATTTGCAGTGTAGGAACTACATAGAAAACGGCATAAGAATGGCGCCTTCTCGTGGCGTAGAAACTAAATTTCTGTTATGGCCATTACAACTCTTTTTTTTATAAACGTAATTAGTTAATATTGCTTATATTATTCTCACGTTCATACAATATTGTTGATTTCCACTACAGACAACAGAATTCCTAAGCATATGAATTTATGCTTTTTATAAAGTTGTCATACACTCCTACTTCGGTGTATGTACTTTGTAGCTCATAATTAATCTGGTTGCTGTATGAACAGCACTGATCAAACAATCTCTTCAATTTAGAGAAGTAAAAAGGCAATTTGGCCAGGTCCGTTCGACAGAAAATTAATTGTCTCAAACAAAAATGAAAAAAATAATAATTTTTACATTTTTGGAATCGTCTTTGACTAATCTTTAAGACTTTTGGAGAAGATTGCTTAAATTTTTTTTCAACCAACCCTAGTGGACAGACGCCAACAGTTCGACGCCAAACTTATCCAGCATCATGGATTTCAGTCCATAGACACGACATGAGCAAGATAAGTACAGAATCAATCGTTATAGTTTGTTCTTCGGTAGTGAAGTACTTAAAAATATTTGGTTTGATTCCGTTTGTAATTACTAATAATCAAAGCAAACCATGTTAGTATGAAATTCTCCAAAATCTATTCTCTAGAGAACATAATATGCTCCGAAGACATAATTTTTAATTTCCGATGTAAAGAAACACTATTTAAAGTTTTTGGAGAAAACTATAAATACTCAATAAGGATCTATGCCACTAATGTCTGTCTCTGATATTGTGGACTGCAATCAATGGTACAGGGTGTATAAGCTTCGATATAACGGAACCTTGTCTGAAAAGTAGTAAATCCATGGAAATCTGCGAGCAGACTTTGTGTTAAAAACAACTCTTAACCCTCTGCAACTGACGTGCTCTAATTGTAACAATGTGACTGACATGGGGTCTGGCAGACCTCATTTTTAAATCGATTTCCCATGTTGAAGTTTTTGACTGGCGCCTTCTTGGCGCATTTATGTACAACAGTAAATAGTTTTCAATTTAGCATAGGTTAAAAATTTCAAAAAAGACGTTTTTTTCAAGGTATGGTTTATTTCATTAAATTCTATAATAACAAAAACAAAAAATATTCTTCTCTTAAAAACAAAAAAAAAACAGTTATTCTTACAAATATTGAGGAACTACTTTTTTTTAACTTAAAAACACTTATCAAATAAGTTTTGTTTTGATTTTCCGCTAAATCGTATGGTTAGATCAGTACATGTTCAGTCTACAAATTGCAGTCTTAAAAATTACATTTTTCTTGGCAGTTTTTGCAGAGTGGATTGGAACAGCAGTTGTATTTTGGTTTTCTTTGTAATTTAGATGGACATATGTATATGACACAGTTTTCTTCCACTGCCTGTCTCAGGCTGAATTTTTGGAGGTGGAGGAGGCAAATCTTCTCCCAGAATTCGACTGATGGTCATGCGCAATTCTCGTGGTAATCTTTCATTATATGCACGTGCTTTCATGAGATCCAACACCATTTCATGAGCCATATTTAACAAAAATTGGCCTCTTTTCAATTTTGTGAAAGTTACAATGTTTGGTAGCCTTAGAATATTATGAATTGGTACTCTAGAATGTATTGGACCCTCCTGATCAGACCATACAAAGCCATTTTTACTTCGGTAAAAATTCTTACTTATGGATATTACCTTCCTCTTGAACACTCGCTTCTAGAGAAATTTCGTCGTCCTCAAATATAATTTGTTCTGCTTCAAAATCTGGATCATTTACATCATCGTCGCTGCTGAAATCCTCGTCCTCTTCATCAAGTTCTTCAAGCCACTCAGTTATTTGCTGTTCGCTGCTTTTAAAAGTGCCAGCTGATGTTCTTTTCATCGTTACATCGTTGGGTTGGCGGGCCCATGGAGTTTTAGTCGCTATGAATCACTTCGACGGGAAGCGACGCGCATTTTGCGTGCGCGCATTTTACGAGTACTCTCGTTCATATATTGCTACTAATCGACTATATTGTGCTGAATATGGACTACGGCGAATTAGTGAAGCTCCGAGTGCTAATTTAATTAAAATATGGGTAAAGCGTTTTGAAGAGACCGGTTCAATATTTAAACCACAAGCAAATGGTCGCCCAAGAACATCTAGGACCGAAGACAATGTTGAGAGAGTTATGGTGTCAGTACGAGGAAATCCACAAATGTCGACTCGCAAGAGATCGTCTGTCTTAAAATTATCGCGACGAAGTTTGCAACGAATTTTAACATTGGATCTTAAACTGCATCCATATAAGCTGCAATTAACACAAGAATTGAAAGAGTCTGACTTCATAGCAAGGCTCGCATTTGCTAATGAAATGCTTAATCGATTTTCCAATTTTCACAATATCCTTCTCTTTGACGAGGCTCATTTCCTTATGAATGGATTCGTAAACCGTCAAAATTGTCGTTACTGTAACAGTGAAAATCCAAAAATCAAACATCAGAAACCATTGCATTGTCCTAAAGTGACAGTATGGGCAGCAACCTCTGGCAGGGGAATAATTGGTCCTTTTTCTTCGAAAATGCGCGGGGCCAAAACGTCACGGTTAATACGGAACGCTATGTTGAGATGTTGGACGGATTTTTGGCTCCAGAAATTGAAAGTTCAAAAATAGTGAATTCCAGAACTTGGTTCCAACAAGATGGAGCTACCTGTCACACATCAAATGACTCCATGGCGGTGGTGAAGCAGATGTTCCCTGGCAGACTGATTTCGGAAAGAGGTGATATCCCATGGCCCCCACGTAGTCCAGACTTGACGCCTCTTGACTTTTTTTTTTTGTGGGGATACCTCAAACACAAAGTCTACAGTAATAATCCAAGAAACATCGTTCAGCTCAAGGAGAATATCCGTGGTGAAATGGAAGCCATAACACCAGTATTACTGAAGAAAGTTTTCAATAATTTTCGTTTGCGCCTATAGGTGTGCCGTGGTAGAGAGGGTCACCACTTAGATGATGTTATTTAAAAAAAAAAACTTTATTTATTACTCTACAATGCCTTAGATTTATTTCAAACATACCTTTTGTATTTATTTTTTAATCTATTTTTTAAATATGCACGTTCTATTTCGCCACCCTGTATATAATAATAATTAAATACGATGAAATTTCATATTTTGTATTATTTTTAGAAACGGCAGTTTCTTAAAGATATTTATAAATTGAAGTGAATCTCTCCTCTGATATTAAGCTATCTAAAATATGATAATAATGAACGATACTAATAAAATGTGTAGAAAATATAAAAAAAAAATAATTTTTTTCGAGATAGATTCCTCGCAAATTTTTCCTACCGGGCCGATTTTGCCCAGTTTCAAACTTAATCTGCCTATGTTTATTTTTCTCAATGTAGATTCCTCGCAATTTACACATACAAATAGCTACATTGACTTCAAAGAAATTTTAAATTAAATTAACAAAAGCCAGTGCACCTGATAAATTCGAAGAATTAATAAATGAAATTGACAAAAGCAGTAACCCAATATCAACCCAATATCAGTTTCCGGCACATGCCGCAATCCATAATAATTTTCAAAGAATAAACAATTTTACTTATGTAAGCAAAATCAACAATAAACCAATGTAATTTAGCAAGTAAGAAAAACTGAATTGTGAAAACAAAATTAGAATAAAAATGAGTCTGTTTCCTGATCTTGCCATGTGAAGACGGTTTTAACTGTCGTATTTTATTTTCTAAAAATAACTAATCGCAAATTAGTTATAAAAGTCGCATGAGAAAGTTTTTCCTACCGGGCTTCAAACTTAATCTGCCTACGAGGATAGCACAGGTGTAGCTTTCTACAGTAAACGGAGTTCCCCTTATAGTTCTAACGGACACACGAAATACGAGTATATGTGATTTGTTCAATATTCATTGGAAAGTTGTTACAAACGGAATAACAAACAGGATGAATTCTGGTATGGAAATTTTAATCGGTTGAATTTTCTCCGAGCTAGCTACTGTTGTTGCCTTACCAATATTGTGAATTCATCTCGAAAGTGATTGCTAGTAATCACTGGCTGTCATCAAAAATGTGCCCCACCATTTTCACGCCATCAAAAGCAGTCGCCAATTCGTGTGTCCGAAAAATTTCCAATTTAGGCAATGAGGTTATTGCGAAAAATTTATTAAGTCTCACTTGAAAACTTGCCATTTGATATAAACAGCAAAAGCAAACATAACTTTACTATTTTTGAAATAAATTTTTCTTTAACCAAAGTACGATTTTTTCATGAGAAAATAAGTACTGGGAATGGTTTTATGGTTTCCATAAAATTGATTGCCAGCGTTAATGCCGATTCTAATAAAAGCAACATTTCAATTTTTAACACTAATCCGCAGAATGCATTTTAGAAGTTCAACATAAGAAAACAGAATCTCATATTTATTAAGACCAGACAGACAAACAGACACCTTCACTTTTTAAATTGTCTTTTTTTTTGGCGTTTTGGGACTTTTGTTTTGGCTTAAAACTCTATTAAGCATTACTTAATTTATTGGCATTGCCGCCAATGTTGCCCGATAGATGACGAAGTTGTAGAGACAGTAACGGTGACGGGGAGGAAATAACATAATGCTGCAAAGACATACAACTCAACAAAGCTCTAAAGAGTTTTCAACAAATCATAATAGAACGGAAAGTACGCCCACACCCATTGGAATAAAGGGGGAATTGAACAGTCAAATAAATCTAAACAAAAAAGAGACTACATTTAAAAACTTACAAAGGCGACGTAAAAGTTTTGTTGAAATAACAAATGTTTTTTTGTTTGTTTTACGGTTCGTGTTTGTTATTCTACATAAAAATCACAAAATATGTTTTATTCCGAACAAACGTTTACAAAGGAATCGTCGCTCTAAATTGGAGCATAAAAGCACCTTCATGCTAAGCATGGCCCCAGTTGGACGGACGGACGGGCGCTGAAATTAAATGTACTAACAATAATATAAAATGCAAAACGTGTTGCCGGAACACCCAGAAAAAAAAAACACAAAGGAAAAAATGATCTCCAGCATAAATCACGATTTTATGCAAAACCCCCAAAATGCAGGGTGGGAAGTATTAGTAGGTATATCGTACGTATTAATGTGAAAATGGGAAATTAGCGTTTCTTTATTTGATCAGTTATGGTATCACTACGACATTTAGTTGTACGTATTCGATTCGATTAGCCAATAGCCAGGTGGGTGTTACAGACAAAAAACAATATTTTAAATAAAATTTGCAATGTTAACTTGCCAAATGAAGTAACAAAATAAATTGTAAGAAGTAAGCTACGTATACGATACAGCCAGCAAAGACTCAAACCAGCAAAAGGTATTTAATTTATTGGAAAATGAAAACCATCCAACTGACTTTTTTTTCCAAAACCATACGCGGGTTATTTTTAGAAAATCGTAATTTTAAAATAACCGTTTAACTGGAGTTTTTGATATGGTTAACCTGTTTTTTAAGAAAATACGGGAATATTTAAAAATGGTTTCGTATTGAACAAAACAGAAAATCGAATATCGTAAAATCGATCGGAATTTCATTCTAATCCGGTCAGTATAATACATTTGGTGATCTGAAACCAATAGTTTTGCAAATAACCATAACTGCAGGACATAGATTGTAGTCCTTTTCAACAATTTTCTGCTATTTAATTTAACTTAACTTATTTATTTCGGATTGTAATCTAAAGCCTTCAGGCCGATTTGATTAAATTACAATATTGCAACAATAATTACAATATTCCACAATTTAATAACAAATACATCATACAACTTTACAATAATAATGTTATAAAAATGTTGTGTATCTTAATAGCACAAAAATATGATCGTCTATTTCACTTATCAGACTAATATTATAATTTTAATTGGAATTTACAGCTGCTTCATAACACATGGTGTCCGTCGGGAAAATATACTACTTTGTTTGTTTATAATTTGTAATTAAGTGGATGATAAATGTTTTAATTAATGTCAGCAATGTCGGTATGGAATACAATATCAGATAAATGTCCGCCTCTGTTAGCCTCACAAATGCGAGTCCTTTTCAGCACATTTTTTATTACATTTTCACACATTTCACGCGGTATTTCATTAATTTCAACACGAATATTTTGAGTTTGAGTTGCTCAATCGTTTCTGGGTTGTTTGCATAAACCTTACTTTTCAGATATCCCTACAAAAAGAAGTCCGGATCAGTCAAATCAGGCGACCATTTCTTGAAATAACTTGTTGTGGAAAGAGGTTTCGCAGTAAATTCATTGCAATCCTGGCTGTATGCGATGTGGCACCATCTTATTGATACCATAGGTTAATCAAGCCCAAAGCATGCAGTTGTGGCGTTAAAAAGTTTTCAATCATATCACGATATCGCTCCCCATTGATAGTTACCGTTACGCCGTTTTCAGTTTCAAAGAAGTAAGGTCCAATTATTCCTCCCGACCAAATTGCACACCAGGCTGTCACTTTTAATGGATGCAAAGGTGGCTGATGAATAATTTGAAGGGTTTCTATTGCCCAGAACCGACTATTCTGTTTATTCACATATCCATTCAAATGAAAATGTGCCTCGTCACTCATTACGATTTTTTCATTTGAATCGGGGTTGTCATGGGCGAGCTGTAACATCCCATTGGCATATGTGCGGCGGCGTAAATGGTCTTGTGTCAACTAAATCTTAAATGGAAACAAATACAAATCCTTGCACAAAATTGTGCCCAAAGTTGTTCTTTGAAGGCTAAGCTCCTGAGACGAATTGAGGTTGATGGATTATTTTCAACACTTTCTTTAGCAGCAGTAATGTTTTCAGCCGATCTTGCAGTACGTTGTGGTCCATGCTTGGCTCCATCACCTACCGACCCTCTTTCTTCGAAATCATTCACTACACGATAAATAGTGCGTCTTGTTGGCACGTTTTTTGTCACGTAATTTTGTCATCGTCACAGTAATCGATGATTGATTTTGATAAAATGTTTTAACGATTAAAATGCTGGTCTATCGAATATTTTTCCATAATAAATTTGCCACGTCTCTACTTCACGACTGCCAAATATGGAGTGTCAAGACTAATGTTTACCGAACTGGCGGTAAAACAAAGTAGAATACTTATCGACGGACACCCTGTATAATGAAAAATTTCATAATGAATTAAATGCTAAAAGTTAATAACTACCAGTACTTTTTTAAGATTTAATTAACTAAGTAATTGATATACTGTAAAAGTAATGGCTTAAAAAAAGGGCAAAGAAAATATAATAAGTTGAGTGATAATCATTTCCTCATTCAGAATGGAAAAAAGATGGACAGCAAACTATCTGAGGGCAATATCAAAGAAAACTAAAAAGGACTCAAGCGGATAATTATAGATGAGGAATATCATTGAAATACGCAAGAAGCCTCTTTTTGCAAGTGTTTTGGAATGAAGAAATAATTTTTAATGTGTTTGGAAGTGTGTTAAACTGCCTGGCTGCTCTTACTTGAAATGATCTGCTCATATAATATTTTGTGTTATGATTAGTCGATTGATTAGTGCGAATTGATCGAGTAAATTTAAAGAATTCTGCAAGCAACAGCGGTGATTGATTTTTAATAGAATTAAAGAACAAAAGCAACAAACGAATAACTATGAAATTTGGAAAGGAACAACATAGAAACCAGCACATAACTGTAGATGTGAGGCATGTTCAAGTGACAGGGTTCCACAACAAGGCTGATGTTGATCCTAAATGAAGCTTCTTTTCCCATACGAAATGCGCGCAAATTCTGAAAAAAAATTCTTCTGCCGAAAAAAAAAATTCCAAAATTTGACATTTGACACTGATACAGAGTTGTTTGAAGTAGACATTCGAAATATTTTCGGAAAATGAATTAGCATTCTAATGACTATCTTGTACAGGAATTTTGGTATTTGGTACATTAAGAATCAAATTTAATTGAATCACAATAAAATCAATTTCAATACACATTAATTGTTTTCTATTTTGTTTACATCCCTTCTTTTTATGATGATACTGCATACGGACATTTTTTCGCGTAGGAAAAGCAGGCAAAGGTGTTTAAACGGAATTCCATTTGAGGTCAATATCAGCTTTTATGTGACAACATTTCTGCTGCATATAAGTATGTGATTGATACAGAGGATTCACACATTGCATCTTCATGACATTCCCATATTCATAATGAGCTCTTACCCCATGCATGTATATCGTGAACAAGCCAATCGTACTGTTCCTAACCATTTATATAACAAATTTACTTATTACAAAGTCAGGACAAAACCCATTGCACAATTTTCGTTTGTTTTTCAGATTTAAATAATTATTATAAATTATATTTACTGCAACAATAACACTTATATTGTCAATTTCCATTAGCAATTTATGATAATATCAATTTTTTCAATTAATGTACAACAATAAAACAATCTCATGTTGTCAAGAAAAGTGCCATTAAATTGGGTGTCATTTCCAATTTTCCAAATCCCAGCAATTTCCAACAAATTTATTCCATTTTCAATACTGCTGGTGGTCGCCAAATGAGGTTGTACTACGTGAACATCATAATGTTTATCATTTTTATAATAATGAACCCAAAAGATTGTGATTATTGAAGTTAACCAAAATAGCTCCAGTATTGTGGTCCATTATTATACCTGGAAGCCCTTCTTTTGCCCTGCCACCCAACAAAAATTAAAGATAATATCATAAAATAATAATCAAACCCAAAAAGAGAAAAAAAAAAACAGAAACAAAAACAGTCACGGTTTGCTCAAGGGATTTTTGTGGACTACCAACGTCTCCCTCTGTGTCTCTGCCTATACTTTTAGGCCGTTAAGAGGATCATAATCCACTTTGATAGCCGCCGGCCAGCACGAGTTCACTGTCATGCACGTAATCCGCCGAAGTTTACGGAGTTGTCCAATTTAATTTGTAAATAACTCTAACAAAATTTACTTGCATAATTTTTTTATTATTATGCTCTGCTATAGTATTGCAGCAGCATTAACGATTTTGGCAGTTAGCGCAGTTCATAAACTTGTTAACAAATTTTTGTTGTAAGCTATGGAGAGACAGACAGGCAATGAACAACTTGACTGTGATGAAAATTTACCCAAAATTTGCATCGAATAGTTTAGTAATGAGTAACAGACATCTAAGCAAATACCAAAAGACAAAAAGGTAGCTAAATTGAAAATGGGATGACACTAATAAGAAATGGAATTTGGCGATATAGTTTTGCAAGCAAAATTCTCATAATTATGACTCAACAAATGAAGAAATGGAAGATTTGTGGGAGTAAAAGACAAAAGACAAACAAGATTTTAAATTGCATCACAATGACGCAAAATATTGAATAGTATAAAAAAATATTATAAATAGTTATTTATAACAATACAGTTCAATATAAATATTTACCAGTGATTTTGGATCGGGTTCTGAATGAAACAATTATGGATATTTGTAGGCTGGTAGCAGTTTCTCTTAGTAGGCTCTAGTTTTCGACAGACACCATTGCAAGGTTTAGAGAAAACTCAGTTTTACCGATAATGCTTTGGTTACATTTGGATGGTTATAATTGACTCTGGTATAGTGGCAAATCCCAATTTCTTTATTTATTTATTATTATTGTTATTATTTTTTTTATTTTTTTTTTTTTTTTTTTTTTTTTTTTTTTTTTTTTTTTTTTTTTTTGTTGCATTGGCAACGAAATTGGAAATGGACAACACATATATGGTAACCTTTCAGAGTTCAAATTTAGCACTAACCTTTAAACAAACGGACAGACGCAAAATTGGATAGGCACCATAAGATTCAGACATTCCGAACTTTGCATTCTCTCAAGAAAGTGATTATTTAAACAGGAAATATCAACAATTTTTTTGTCACTCAATGCTGAAGCAGAGTTTGAGGTCGATCTGTCATTTAGTTTCTTTATAACGCTGAAGTGTGTTTTGCGCTTTCTGAAATGGATACAAATTCCGATGGAAGAATTTGTCTTAAACAACGAGCTTCGCTTTTGAGATCTTAGTGTGGCAAGCGTCCAAAACTACTATAGTATATTTTGCTTTAGCACAAACCAAATTCAAGATATGAACCTAATAATCTGTAAAAGGATGACGTTGATCAATCGATTTTTTTTTTTATTTTTCCGAGAATTATGAACCATTATTATCATTACGGGAAGAATATTGCATTTCAAAAAAAAAACGATCATTTTGTGTAGGGAGATAACTGAAGTATTATTCCGATATAGCCTATTTACAATCGCTAACCAGTTTCCATGTTTATATCGTACTGTTTCATAACCCGGTTTTCAAGTTATTCGAAAATATCTATTTTGAAAGTCCGGTTTTCGGGTATTCGACCAACGAAAAACCTGGTAATCCAGTTGTATTCTAATTTTCTCTACAAACAAAAATATGTCAAGTTTGTACAGGGCGGCGCATAAGCAACGTTAAGAATTGGTCAGTGAATGCATTTTTTGCTTAAGTCTCTTTTTCGTCTCTTTATAGAATTAACTAAATAATACTTGGGAAATTTATGATGGAAAGGCTCAGCACAGAACAAAGAACCAAAGTTGCTCAATTTTACTTTGAAAGTCAGTATTCGATTATTCAGATGATATCGAAATTTCTTTCATGTTCGAAATGCTCCTAGCGCTTCAACAATTTACCGATTGGTTCATCATCAAATTTTTTAAGAACAGCATGTAAGTAAAAATCTGTCAAAGTCTCATTAGATTCGAATGGATGATATATGTGCCTGTACATAACATACATATAGGTATATTGATAGCCACAAAAATTACAAATGTCATACGTAGAGTTACCAAAATACTAGGGATTATTATCCTAAAATCAAAATTGATAGCGCGGAAGAGAAAAAAGAGGCATACAAATAAATTTATTTGGGTACATTCCCCAAAGGACTTAAGAACGTCCTTAGAATAGACACTTCTTTGTAGTGGAATTCATAATAAATTTAATTAGATGCATGAAGTGGTCTGCTAATGAAGTCTATTTTTGGTTTCAGGCCTTAAGACGTACAAAGATTGCCTGAATTTGGTGCAATTGAACAAATCACCTATCATCTGTCTATCATCCATAAAATCCTTTGCATAATAATAACAGATTAATACATATTTGTCTGTACTGCCAAGTCTCTCGACCTAAAACGCTTAACTTAAATACCATAAATATTTCATAGTCATAGTCGGACTAAGTTATTGAAGTTGATTATTGAAAAATACTAAAAGATCCTGTGTGAAGCTTCTCTCTCATATCATTTAATGTTTCGAAATGTTGCTCAGAAACATTGAGGTGACTGTACTTAAAGAAAAAACAATTTGGTAGTTGTGTTGGGTCTCTAAATAAAATATAAGCTGCGCAAGATGGATGCCGCGATTGCTGGCAATAGAGCAAAAACAGCGTCGTGATGATGCTTCAGTAGACCAATAAACTTTGGCGATGTTTCACCGCAACAAAGCCGAATGCTTAGATTCATAACCATAAATGAAACACAAATCCATCCCATCACATTTTACCACTGAGACAAAGGAACAGTCAAAGTAGTGGACTGGTACGGTAGAAGTGTCAAAAGAAGGCGAAGACGGTTCTACCTGCAGGCAAGGTCAAGGCCTCTGTTTTTTGGGATGCTCTTGGGATTATATTTATTGATTGTTTTCAGAAAGGAAAAACCGTCAACGGCAAATAGTATGCTAATTTATTGCGGCGTTTATGTAATGAAATTATGGAAAACAGGCCGCATTTGGCGGAAAAGAAAGTGTTGTTTCATCAAGACAATGCTTTTTCGCCGAACACACAAACACTTGTCTTATTTATGCCTCTCACAAACAAACTTAACATGCTATATGGATGAGACCGTCAACATATCTTCGAGACAAGTGTACCAACATAAAAACAAAAAAAATTAATAATAATTAAAAGTCGAATGTAAGTAGCCCGCGAAATTTGCAAATTCACCTTATTTTTTTAACACACCTTGTATATGGGTTAAATCGGGAATTAGTTTGGGAAATACAGGAATTTGTGTGGTTACTGAATAAATTTTCCTGAAGGCTTACAAAGAATTATAAATCAAAGCATTGAACCAAAACTTAGGCTACTACTCTCTGTCTAGCGATCAGAAATTACAGCGACAGACAGAATTTTGGAAAAATCCACCAGAAGGGTTTGGCAATGCTGTACATTTTCATTGTTAAATCCTATGTTGGAAAAGATTCAGCGTGTATCAATATTGACTATATTAAGTGCAGCCAGCAAAAGATATGAATGTAAGAATATATTGGCTAAATAGGCCATCTGTATAGGAGGTGCAGAAGGTGCAAGTTAAGTCAGTCGACTTTTCAAATTCTGCCAAACGTTACAAATAAATATAAAGTACAAAAATTCTGGTTACTAGAGTTAAATTACTGTAGTCCCCGACTACGATCTGGCAAAATATTAGGTTGTGCCAGGATTGACAAGTTTAGCAGAGATTTTCGATAGTCTGTTGTATCCAGCAGCCAACTAGCCAGGCATCACTCAATCGACTTAAAAAGTTATGAAACATATTTAGCCAAAAGATGCTTGATACTTTAAACGTTTTCTTCTGTGTGTCATTTTTGCCGTACCTCTATTCTTCCAGGTGAAGGCATAATTATAAATTCAGCCTTGACCGCTTATAAAGTATTGCCTCTCCAATTGCGTATCTGTTCTACTTAGCGTCTGTTCACTTCCTTCAAATAATGTCTACCAAAAAGTATTTAAACAAGTTTTTATTTTTTGCATACTCGTACATAACTGTAATTAATCCCAATATCCTTCGAAATTGCAATTGTTCGCACTTCTTAATCACGTTTTATTGGGTGCCAGCGTCTTTGCTTTGAAGATGTTGGTACGTCGTTATTTTTAATTGCACCAGTTAATAGAAACATTTACCGTTATTGCTGTGTCATGACAAATATTGATTACAGTTTATAACGGGTTTCCTCTTACCGTTTCCATTTACCGTTTATAAACGGCCACCGAAGTTATGGTCATATTCCGCAATTGAATGGTTGCTCGAAGAACGTGCGCTAAACTTTTAACGCCATCAAAATGCGATGACCATAATTAGTTGAAATATTGAGAAAAAAATCTGCACGACAAAAGATTAATTCATAAAACAGAAAAGACGCAATAATTAAAACATATTTTTAAGGTTTGCGAATAATTGTTTAAACTGTTTGCGGGCGTGTTCGTTAATTTAGACAATCTGGAAAACAACAGTTATTGAGTGATCGACCACCAGAAGTAGCGGCGGTGGCAGCTATCATGGTGGCGGCAGTCATCATTAGTTATCATCCGTCGTTATCATCCATCGCTGCTCCACCCTATTCTTGGGGCTGTTGGAGAGTAGTCAATATATCGACATATTCATAAAACCGGTTTCTAGGTTTGCTCGTTAATGCTGATTTTAAAATACATTAAAAACTGATGGTGACGGTTATTTTCGTTTTTTCGAACAGTATAGAAAACTGACATCAAAATATCAATTGATATAAATTTATTTTTTTACCTCAAACCCTCAAACTTTAAATACGCTTCAGCGAAAACTTAATTTGTCATTAATTTTTTTCACTCGGAGGATCGAAGGGAACGTGCAAGGTAACAATAATTGTTGACCAAATGAGTTTCATAACTTTTTAAGTCGATTGAGCGATGTCAGGCAGAGAATAGGATAGCTGTTGTGGATCTTTTTTATACTTTCTAAAACTTGGCACAGCTCAATATTCTATAGATCATAGTCGGGAATTATAAATGAGCTACATTGGCCCAATCCTTTTACCTTTTACACAAATTGATTGCTTTTCACAAATAAATTTCTTGCCTGTGACTCCAAATGTATTAATTGACCTTCGAAAACCTATTTAAACTGTATGTTCCGTTTGAATGAGCCTAAATATAAACTGCGTGAGCTTCATTAAATGTGAGCATGGAATACAATAGCATTTTTTGAGCTATTATCCTGCTCTTTTCAATGTGCATTAATCATAGAGCGGAATAACAGAGATTCCAATTCGCTTACGGCTCCAAAGCATAACATTTTCAACTAGTAAAATCAATCAGATTTTTCTTGCTCGATAAAGTTTGACGACTATTCAGTTCAGTGCATCAAATTTACCTTTCACAAACCATATTAAACCAATGGCAATAGTTTATAAAGGGTGGCGCATAAGTAACGTTTACGGCGACTATATTGAATTCACTATTGTGCATCATTTGGTTTTAACTCGTGAACCAATTGCATCTTATATGGGAAAAGATGTAACATAAGTAAAATTTTTTGCAAAGACCTGCTAGACATCTCTAACTGCTGAGAACGTCGTCTGGTGGAAGTTTCGGGGTTTTCCTCAACACTTGCTTGCGCTCGAGCAATGGTCAATTTATTTCGAACTGCACAAGGTCCTCCAGCCCGCAGAAGATCACAGATAGCCTCTTGTTACCCAAAACGCTGAACCAATCGGTAAATTGTTGGAGCGCTAGGAGTATTTCGAACATGAAAGAAATTTCGATATGATCTGAATAATCGAACGCTGACTTTCAAAGTAAAATTTGAACAACTTTGGTCCTTTGTTTTGTGCTGAGCCTTTCCATCATAAATTTTCCAAGTATTATTTAGTTAATTCTGTAAAGAGACGAAAAAAGACTTAAACAAAAAATGTGTTCACTGATCAAATCTTATCGTTACTTATGCGCCACCCTATAGAATAAGCATACATGCATGTTTTGAAGCGTTGCATCAAACATTGGAAACATTTAATTTTATGTGAAGATGCGGTCAGGTTATGTAAAGATCTGTGGAAATGACTTGTAGGCAAAAAATACGAGTACACAGGATTAATCATTTCTCGGTTTCAAAAGTAAAATTAAATAAAACCCACATAAAGCTATGATGATCGTTGAACATATTATTTCATTATAATGCTTAGACTTTGGCATTACGTATGAAGTGCAATGTCGTTTAAATGATCGCCTTTGCATTTATTGCAGCAGTCGATCCTTTTGAGGTAGTTTTCAACCACGTTTTCGCATATTTCTAGCGGTATCTCGGCAATAATTTGTCAAATGTCGGCTTGCAACTGCCCCAATTTTTGAGGATTATCCGCGTATAAATACGTTCTTTGACGTAACTTACAAAAAAAGTCTAACGGCGTCAAATCGCATGATCTTGGTGGCCAATTGACGTCGCCAAAACGTGAAATTACGCTTTCTAGAAACTTTTCATGGATAAAACCAAAATCTTTCGTGTTGTGTGGATCGTTGCAACGCCTTGTTGAAACCATATATCGTACAGTTCATAATCTTCAACTGCTGATCAAAAATGGTCGGTTATCGTACGGTCATAGCGGTTCCTTCAGCGTCATTTTCGAATAAATACGGCCCAATTGCACCACCAGACCATAACGCGTTTTCCGGGTGCGATGGCTTTTCTACTATCACTTCTGGGTTATTCGAGCCCCATATGCGACAATTTTGCTCGTTGACGTAACCACCGAATGAGAAATAAATTTCACCAGTAAGAAATATTTTGGTCCTTTAGAAGTCCATGTTTAAATCACCGCTTTTGTAGTTTTAACTATTTTTACGTGGTCTACGATTGTTTAGTTAGGCAGTTTTTAAACCACTAAATGGATAACCCATGTATAAAAAGCTATCTCTCTCTGACGATAAAATTCTGTTTTAATTTGTAGGAAGCATATGCGGTTTGTTTAATTATTAATACTATTTATTGTATTTGTTTGTTTGTGTATTGTATTGCTTGTATATGAGATGACGTTGTAAAAAATTCAACTCCTCTGGAAGTGGAAAACTAAAGAAAAAAAAGACAAACAAAAAAAAAAAAAAATCAAAAATTCAAATTGTGAATTCCATTCTTCCTTAGCACCCACTGCATATTGTTGATTTATGTGCTCCAAGTATTTTTAATTCATATCTTCCAAGCGGTTGTATGAAATTCAGTCAAATTCAGAACACATTATATTTTTCTGTAAACTTAGTTGTAAGTAGGAAAATGGGCTACACTGCTGCTCCCATTCTGTTACCTCTCACACAAATGATAGATTTATTTGCATAAAATTCAATCAAATTTGGTACACGTCCGACAAAGAAAATGCATAACGTTTTTATGTCCCTTCTAATAATGGGCGATTGTCAGAAAATCAATCTTTCCACTGTTATTGTTATTTAGTAGCTGCTGTAGCGCAGATTTTTAACCATTGTATTGATTTATGATTCTCTGCTTAAGTTGAGAAAAATTGATCGCCACATCTTATACTTCCCATATAAGTGAATGATTGAATCTTCATACATTTCAAGCGTCGGACCGAACTTTGTCAAATTGGGAGCACATCGTACGTTTAGTTAAGTAAGTTCTGAATTTGAAAATAGACAGTCACATCGCTTCCAATACCTCTCATACAAATTGACTAAAATTTGCTTTCCTCCAATTTAATCTCTAATTTTCGGACTACAATTACTTAAGTCTTCGCCATGTGTATTGAATTGTAATATAGTGGTAATATTAAAAAAAAGAACCGGATAATCATGTCTCTTCGAGTACCCTAAAAACAAATTGTAATATTGTGGTAATATTTAAAACCAAAAGAACCGGATAACCTCTTCGTGTACTTGGTATGAAAATTAGTTATTTTAACATACATATTCTCAGATTCATATCTTTTATTCAATAGCACTGAAAATTCAATAAGCACCTGTTTCTGTGAATGCATTGCTGTACCTTTAAGGTGCCGCACCTTAAGGTACAAATTGCAACATAATGCTAAAGAGGTAGTTCTTGCAAAATTTTTAAGCGGAGCGTTTCAGATAGTACAATTTTACTCCTTTTATTGCCCTTTAAGTCGGAGTACTATTTAATAAGAACTTGGCGATGTAGCACGCCTTTCTGGCACCCCCATACTTTTGCATCGGCGCAAAGTATGAAATTTTTGTAAGGACTACAAATGCATTTTCCAAAATCACTGCTATGATACAAAAAGATGATGGGTATAATAACCGGTTAACCGGGTCTCGATTCAGGTTTCGATAACCCTGTCTATAGGCAAATCAAACGTTTCAGTGACTGACCAGTAGGTGTGAACTAGCAATAACTTATTTGACTGTGACTGTCATTAACAGTGGGGTAAAGTGAGCAATTGCGGAAATGAGCTTGCTGATATTTTTTTTTTTTATCTCAAGCCAAAAGTTTTTAAGACTAAATTGTGACTTGAGCACAAAAAGTCATAATGCTTATCGATTAGAAAAGCTATTAAGGCGAATGATATAACAGATGTTGTATTTGAAGAGCAGAGCTAAGGAATATATGGAAATACTGCATTGATCATCCTAAATTGACCGATATTGGAGTGTTTCATAAATAAATTTCGCTTTGGCCTTTCCATCTTATAGAGTCTGCAAAAGTGTTTGACCTATTGGTTAACAGAACATAAACTTTTTATAATTATTTTAATGAAATTTATTATATCACATTGAAAGCAGGCCTCTATGGAAATAATGCTCTCCATGCTAAAGAATAAACCAATCACCAAAACAGTTTTCAAACATATTTTTCGGCAATCTTCTATCGACTGAAAGTGGACAGCACAGAGTAGTGATTTGAGTTTTGGAAAGAGAAAAATGACTGGCGTAGTCACATAAGGTGAATACGGTGGTTATTTGATGAAATTTGCTAAGTTTTTGTTCAGAAATTCTTTTATACTGAGGGTCATGTGAAATGGTGCGTTGTCGCAGTGCAAAATTCATGAGTTTTCTTTCAACACACTCAGCATTTTTCGACAAATTTGCTCTCCCAAAACGTCACTTAGTGAAAAGATAATACACATTATTTAGCATATGATCTTTGGCAAAAATTCCAAGTGCACAAAATCGCGATAATCAAAGAAAAGAGTCAACTTACCGTGGACTTTTAATCGGATTTTATGTACTTTTTTCAGTTTCGGTCATACCCTAATTTTTTAATTGATTTACCTGCCAAACTTATAAACCTACGACCTATCACCAGTTATAACGCGTTTTATAATGCCTTTTAGGTTGACTTCTGGCACCTTTTTTTGTGATTGAGTTTTTGAATAAAATTAAGGTCTTTTGGAATTAGTCGTGCAGCTTAGCATTTCATACCCAAACAGTGGTGTAAAATGGTTGGAATTGATGCGTTAGACATATAAATTTCAAATCGAACTGATGATTTTCACTTTACCTTCACTTTTTAGATGTTAACCTCAGCTAAAGACATTGGTGGCAGGCCTGAGCGAGGCTAATTTTTCACCACATTTCGACCGCTTTTGAATACGCTGCACCTCTTTTTGATAACGTCGTCTCACCATAAGCCTTCTATAACATTTTCAATAATTCGCACAAAAAGCTATATTTGCTACACATAATCCGAGATAGGAATATATTATTTTTTCAATATTTCTATCCATTGTAGCAATCAGAAACTTAAGAAGGGCTGACTATAAAGAGCATTGTAAACCAAGCAAATGACAGATAGTTCTCAAACTTCGCGTCACTATACGGGACAGTTATGCCAACTTAGAGGTCAAAATAATGCTTACAAGCGGTACTTCTTTTACCTGCCGCTACTTTTCTGAAAGAAAGTTAGTGAAGAAGTGTCAGTTGTTGCGTTGATTCTGAGATACGTTGCAAACATAACAATATTAGCGTACGACGCTTTGGACTTCAGCCCGTTTTTCGTTTTTGTATATGAGAATTACGCCATCCCCAGACGCCACCACTTTAGCGTATATTAGACGGTTTTTAGTGCAAATAGAAGCCAGCTTTATTGTCCATAGAAGAAATAATGTTAACCTACTCTTTAAACAAATTTTCACTTATCTAAAACTTTCTCCCACTGTTTCGCAATTTATTCGATTTTTCTGCACTAAAATTGTCTTTAAGACATTACGATGCCAATAACTCCCTCTCGGTTGGTCGTCTGGCTAACTGCTGAGTGGCATATTGTACAGATTTGACCTTCAGATATTAATTGATCTCAAACAGCAGCAACAGCCACAGACCCGCCGGTGCAAAACACCATTAAATCATAACAAAAAAACACGCCAAAATAATATGGAATATAAAATGATCGCCCGAAATTACAGCAGCAAAATTGAAAATTCTATTTGTTTTCCAAATTTACTTCATAGCAAACGCTAAGAACGTGATCATTATTATTTTGGACATTTGGTCTTAATGTGCTTTGCGGCCAAATACAGACATTAGCAATTTTGGTGTCGTTAATTCAATAATAAACTTTTGACTTTAGCACAGAGTCATTTTGTTATTTGGTGTAATTTGTGGCGCATTTGCTACGATTGTACAGTACGATATATAGATTTTAATTCTGCTTTATGAACTGATCTCAATATTTTTGGAGATTTTATTATCAGCAGCTTGGAAACTGTTTTATGGTTGCATTCAGCCCCCGCAATTGCATTCAAGTGGTCACGCGCATCGAATAAAATGGCAGTATTAAGATGGCCACCAAATCGTATTTATTGACATTAACTGTTCTATAATATCTTAAATCTATGATCCATATCATAATTAATATAACTAATTGATTTCGATACTTTGTTGGCATTTTTGATATTTTATGTATTGGCTATTCTCAATATTCTATTGACAATGCGGAGTGATAGAAGCTCGAATGTTCTTGATAGACTTAATATTACCCATAGATAAAATTTGTATTATTCACACGTTTAACAAATTTGGTTTTTGATTTTAGGGTAGTAAACAGAAAAATCCTAAAAATTCTGGTTTATCTGTTATTTTCCGGAAACAACATAGACAGTTAAAAAGAAAATCAAAAGACCTTAATTTTTAAAAAGTGTTACAAAGCAAACATCAATATTGGCAAATAAGAGATTCATTTGATTGGAAGTGAGGTAAAGTTGGAAAATAAAAGTTGATCAATAAAATATCAAGGTAGAAATTTCGGTTAAAGAATACTCGCATTTGTATATATTTTCTTCCAATATTTCTTGACGTTGATGCAAAGACGTGCGGGCTAGAAGTTGTATAATGATTTGCCCAAATAATATCAAATAGCGCATAATGGGAGAACAAAATGTTAGCTTACTGAAGCTGTCTACCGAGAAGTTGTATGGAAAACATTGATCTTTGATAAATTGACCACGGTAGGTGCCAGAAACAGAATGATAATTTTCATTTAATTTCATTTATTTAGGTTTATAGACGTATAAATCCTTACAGACTAAGAATTGACATAAAATATGTCAAGAAAGTT
Organism: Philornis downsi; assembly: GCA_019455685.1. NCBI lineage: Eukaryota > Metazoa > Arthropoda > Insecta > Diptera > Muscidae > Philornis > Philornis downsi. The sequence continues at coordinate 3,384,510 of JAHXMU010000056.1, read as the reverse complement.
ATGCAAATGTTGAATGAATTTCGACACTAAAAGTAATCACATAGAGAGATTACTATATATGTAAATATAAATTATTTTATTTTAAATATCTAAAAAGAATCAGTTTAAAGTTATTTCTAGACATACAAACACGTAACACGTAGCATCATTTTCCATACCATCTTTAAAAATTGGTGTTATGGACGTCGACTTCCATCTGTCAATAAAGTTGTCTTCCTTTAATGAAGAATTAAAAATATATTTAAGAGCAAAGATTAGTGACGAAGCAGATTTCTTTACTATATAAATACAAATCCCGTCAGAATGTGATTTATAGTTGGTTTTTAAATGCATGATTCCATCGTACACCTCATCCACAGTGAGTTCTAGAATATCAATGTCCAGTATCTCAAACAAATTTGTATGCACCGATAAAGGTACATATTTTGATTTAAAAAATTAGCAAGCAAGTTAACAGAATCACTGCATGAACTTGATACAACATCACCAAATATTATGTTAGGAAATTTCTGAAACACTCCTTTTCGAACTAACAAAATGCCAGAACGACTTAGGATTAGTTTTAATTTCATTCTTTTTTTTTTACAATATAAATTGATTGTATAAAAATTTATTTAAGAAATTAAATTCTCTGATAATAAAAAAATTTTCATGACTTTGCACATTTCCAGATTAAGTAAACTTTTTATGAAATTTTTTGCGTAAATTTTTACGTTTTTTAAGATCTCTAGTATACCACAGAAGCTTGTAAGGTCTAAGGCTTTTAAACGAAAAATAATGGTTCTAACGCCCCGAGATTATAATATTTAAAGTTAAAATTGAAAGTATCAGTACTTGCTAAATTATCAAAAAACTGTTAAGATTCTAAATCAATAATTGTAAGAATGTGGCGCATATTCAATGCCGAGATTGGAAAGAAACATACAAATAAATTAAATTTACTATCATGCAAAACAAAAATTATATCCAAAAAGCGAGATAATTTATTACTGATATGGTTAATTCGAAGCAAATTTAAACTGAGTAAACTATCAATAAAATTAATAACTATAAAATTAGTGATAATAATTTATATGGCGTAGTAGAAAAATCCCTTATATTTGCCTGACATTACAGGCTTTTAACATAGCTATAAACATCCGATTTAGATCAAATTTGAACTGTATTTTTCGATAACTTGTGGTATTTTTTAAGGTAATTTCATTATGCTTCTCTCATAGAAATCCTCGATCCTATTGACAAAAAACTGGGACAGACGATTATCAGAAGCTTCTCTCGGGGCAAGTTTTTATCCAACCAAATCATTTTTTTGCGCCACGTGCAGACTATAAGATGGGTGCATAAGAACCTCCAAGTTAAGCTTCCGGAGCTTCCCACGAATCATTGTCAACGCGTAGCCTGGCATTATCCTGATGGAACACAATTCCTTTCCTAATGACCGAAACCGGCCGCTTCCGGGCGATGGCATTCTTCACACCGTCCGATTGTTGACACCACTGGCGCCAATTAGGAGCTCAGCAGTAGGAAAGCAATTCATAGTAGATGATTCCCTACCAATCTCACCAAACACCAAGCACAACTTTAAAACCTATACTTAATAATAACGATTTTTATACTTTCACCCAGAAGAACGAAAGCACATATAATTTGGTACGGCCAAAATTTTAGCGCCCAGAAGGAAGCTTCTAAAATATTAAGTGACTTTTGTCCAAACGCATTTTATGACTTTCAAGTCAATTGAGCGATGTTTGTCTATCTGGCTGGCTGTCTGGTGGACACGATAGCAGTTGCTGATTATTACTAAACTTTTCAAAACTTGGCACAGACTAATATGTTACCAAATCGTTCCCGGGATTATTAACTGGCAGTATAAATCCAAAAAAATTGAGGAAAAAATCGACAGAGTAATCACGCCCTCTCTAATACTACCCACACAAATTACTTAATTTAATTTATGTATTCCTATATATTATTGCTAATATTTAGAACTTGGGGTACCACACATAACATTTGCCGATTTAACAAAAACCAGTGTTCTCTCTATATTTTTCAGACAGAGCACTTTGGAAATTTACTATTTCGATCTTTTATTGTGCTTTAACTCTAAGTACTTTTTGATAAAAACATATCATGTTTCTTCGAGCATGTTTCTTAACTAATCTGGGTGCGCTGAATTTGAATCTGGCATAAAAATCTTGTTGATTTTTTACCACATGCTGGCAGTACTGTAAAACAGTCAATACTAACACTACAATTTTATAGTTATTAATTTGACTGAAGCTCACATTCATTCTACATCTTCAAAATAGTAGCGTTTAAGCATGTCAGGGAGATCATGTGTTACTGATTAAAGCAATTTTTGCTTTGTGTGTGGTTAATATTTGGTTGAAAAAAAAAATGCATAATGTTTTAAAATAGCAGCAGAACTGTTTTATACAAGCAGTCAAATGGCAAGAAGGTCTATTTCGATTTTTCAATTCGAGTACTTTGGAGAGAGTCAAGTAAGTAACCATCTAACCGACTGTTATATCTGTTTAACAAAAGTTACTGGATTCAATATGAAAAATTGAAAAAATATTACTTACGCGAATGACCCATCGGTTTCCAAACCAGTTCAATGTCCATCAAATGATCCATTACCAGTCATTCCCAGTGCTACGTGTAGTGAGTCCGAAACATCTTTCACCAGCAACGGTAGTGGTAGCTGATGATGAACGCCATTTAGTGACTCAAACTGAGCTGAATGATATAATTCGAGGTTTATATTTAACGAAGCAAGACGCAGAATTACAAGTTTCACGCATCTTGCAGTTGGGATTTGCTGCATGTTTTGAAAAGAAACACTCTATTCTATATTGTACTGATGTTGATGGTTTATTTAAAAAAAAAATGAACCAGCCATATGACAAAACTGAATAGAGATTATTTATTGATGGCTCTAAGTATAGATCAAAGGCTCTTCTTTTGCATAATGGGAATGAAAAACCATCCATATCAATTGATCATGCCGTTAATACAAAGGAAAATTAAGAATCAATGACTGAAATTTTGATATTACTCAAATACAACGATAATAAATGGAAGATCTGTGGTGACCTTAAGCTGTGTGATTTAAATTTCTTTGTATACGTAGTATAGACCGTCATAAATAACTGTAAATTAATCTGTTTCAGGTCATTGATTTGTCAACTGGGATGCAAGAAGGTTTCACAAAATATTATTGTTTCCTTTGTCTATTGAATAGTCGCGCTTTCAAGAGCATCGTGAAAAGTTTTCTTTGGAAACAATAAGAGTGAAAACTACAGACAAATTCTTGCTGAATTATTGAAAAATTATAACGAATTAGGTGCGCTTATGCCACTCAAAATGCATTTTTTTCATTCGCATTTAGATTTGTTTCCACAAAAACTATGTGCTGTGAGCGACGAACAAGGCGAGCGTGTTCACCAAGATTTAATGAAAATTGAAAGAAATTATCAAAAGCATGCTGGAAGACAATTGCTGGACTCTAATACGTGAAACCAAACTAACAAAATACAAGCGACGTTCAAATAACGCCATTAACTTTTGAAAATTTATTGATTTTTAAATAAACTAATGCCTTTTTATGTAAGAAACAAACGAAAATATATTTTTTTTTGGTTTCTCGAAAATCTGACGTGATAGAGAAAAACCTATTACAGATTCGAATTTAATTACCCTAGAAAAGTTAATCGGTTGCTCCTGTCCAAAACCTTGTTGGCTAGTGTTATTTCAGTAGTATTTCAGCAAATGTGGTGAATAGTTGTATGTGACAAGTGGTTCATATGGATTATTATCTTCCTGTCAACCAAATTTTCTATTACTTTCCCAAAAATACACAATATTCTTCCAAAAACTAATTGGCTGCTTTATTCATACAACATATCCATCTTTCACTCGGAGAATCAAAAAGTGCTCTTCGCTATGTGAAGTTGCGCACTTATCCGATTGTCCCCATTTTCGTTGGTAGACCGGTGTTTCCTAGGATGCTTTGTACCGCTTACCCCTAAAACGCAGGCCTCTCTACCTGATCCTGTAATTAAGCAGGCAAAGGGTATGATGCTTGCGAACAAAAACAAAGTAGTGTGGCCTTGTGCCAGGCGCCCTAGGAAAAGGTGGATTATGTCTTGGGATTCACCTACAATATGCTATCAAACTGATCTTCAAACTCGTTTTTCGAAAACCAAGTAAAGAGGAGAGTCATAGTTAAACAAGACACATCCTGGCAACAGGTGCGGACATAGAGAAGCCGTCGGGAGGTATCAGAAGATTTATCTTTTCCGTAAATATAGTTGTATGACCAGAGAGATCTGGTTAATGAACTATGATAGGAGCATGGTGTACTTTGCTTTGCTGTGTTGATATTCTCTTTATTGGAAAACACTGTTCATATCTGTCCGAGGTTTTCCTAGATACCTTAACTCCTACCCGGGAGGTAGTTCATTTCATACCAAGTGGCTACAAAGGTACTTTGGCCGAGTGAGGGAGTGGGACCTGAGGAAGTTTTTCCAAGGAACCTACTTTCAATCTCTGGTAGTCTAGCTAATCCTTCGGGATTAGTGTGAGTACCCCAAAGGGGCGCTTGCTGTCGCTAGAAGAAAGAAAGAACACATAACCAAGAAAGAAAAGCATATGATTAGAAAACAGCACCTGTGTGGTGGCACACCATGGGTAAGGCGTAGGGCTTTCACAGCGAGACTCATGTAAAACATTCACATCAGTTGTCCCCATTTTCATGATATGTTTAATCTCTGCTTGAGGCTATTCTTAAATGTGACTTCTGATCAATAAGATGACCGCCACAGTAAGTTAAGTATACTGTATACTGACCTTACATATTTATAATGTCTTTGAATGCCATATTTGCAGGAGGCCTTCCAAATTTCGCCAATGCATAAAAGTACCGACATAGACTTAGCGTTTTAATTTTCATCACGTTTCCATATAGTTTATTGTTGAGACCATCGACTTTTCATCGTGTAACAATTTTATGATTGATTCTCTTGAACATACTCGTAACTATACTCGTATGAATAATTGTGATTGAAAACATTGCAGTTTTTTGTATTTTCTAACCTCACATTGTGGTCGATGCGGCGCTCAAGTTGTAGATGACGATAGTGGTGGCGTTTTTCTTTTCAATTTTTTGAGTGATTTATGAATGCCACAATTGACATATTGCCAACTGAAACTCTTGAAAGAAAGAAAAATAGAAAACGTCAACAAGCAATCATTAACAGGCACACGAACATTGTAGGGGAGTTTACTAAACTTGGAATAGTGTGATGGAAATTGAGGGCTCCAAAGATTTAATTAGAATTTTATTGTGAAGCGTCTGTGTTGAAACTACGAATGTTTTAAATTAAGCTGGGAAGAGAGATATTACGATTTTCCATAGTAAACCCGAAGAATATTTCCAAAAATAGGCGAACAATAACATATATATGTAAAAATGAAACAAAATAATAATAATAATAAAAAAATTAAATTAAGAAAAAAAAGAATTATTTGATTTCCTTTCAACATCGATGCTTTTTTTGAATATAGAGTCAATTTTAAGCATATCAAATCCATTCACGTGAATAACATTTTTCAAAGCACACCAAAAATAAATTAGATTTGTATTTTAAAGTTGCACACAATGTTAGATATTTCAGATTTGGCTTCATTTGTGAATGGATAAAGTCATAGTACTACATAAGATCTATCAGTATCTGCCATAATACTTGATAAACATTTCATTAAATATTACATTTTCAAATAAAACAAATTTCCGTCTATGGCACACACGATAATTTCCAAAGTACATCACAAATATCTAATTAAATTTTTTCAAAAATAGTGCCACAAGACGTTTCCACAACACATATTAAACTAACAGATTTGAATGGAAAACTTTTCGTATAGTAATATTTGGTAACAAGCTTTCTGTAAGGTTTTTAAACAGAGTTATCAATTTAATTGTTTTAAATCCGCCGGTCTGGCAAGGCTGTCAGCTGTTTAATACGTGCCAAATGAAGTGTTATTTGTTTAGCGAAAGGTTTGCCATTTACAAATATGAATCATTGAACAACCGAAGAACGCGTAAAAATGGTTAAAACGTACCACAAACATAGTAATTCGAACGTGGAATTTCAGTCGAACAAAATTTTCTTCAGCGAGGAAGGTAATTCTTACTCTGTGGCTACATAAACAAGCAAAATTTTTGCATGTGGAACTCAGAACTGATTGTGAATGAACTATTGTATCCGGAAAAAGTGTCTGTTTGGTACGCATTATGGTCATTATTTTTAGAAAACTACCTGAAAAAGATCCATTGCTGCAACCAATTCAGCGGCGGTCGTTTGAATGACATTGTATTTCGCGCATAGCGGCAAGGTCCACACATTATAATGAAACAAAAGTTTCATCGAAATCATAGTCTTATGTGTGTTTTTACTTTTGAAACTGAAAAATGGATAACCCAATAAATTGGAATGAAGTATATCTTTTTCCCCCTTGTCCTAATTTGTTATTTTCTGTAAAGCTAGTGAATGGGCACCCATGCCCATAAGGTAACTCAAATTACGATTAGTATTTTTAATATCTCAGAAAGAAAATACACGGCACTGCCGTTCCGCTTCTGGTAATAGTTTAAATTTAAATTAAATTTAAATTAAAATAAATTAAATTTTTCTTTTGTAATTTCTAAATAGTAGACTCCAGTAGCCCAAGGTTTTTATTTATTGTATTGATTGAATTTTCTGTAAAATTAAAAAAAAGAAATGAACCAAGTAACCACGCCTCTTCCGGTATAGCATTACAGTGTTTGAAAAAATTTAAAAAAATCGAACGGAATTTCATACTTGATATTTAACACGTATTAGTCATTTAGTAAACTTAGTTCTTCGAACGAATTTAGACGGGTACGGTATCGCATCTCTAAACGAAAGGGTTAATGAAATAATAATTTTTTTTTCTTTTATAATGCTTTATTGAAGAAAATCTTTTACTAATGTACGAGGGTTCCCCAAAAACTAAGACACAAAAAGTTGGGAAAGTTTCTTTTTCTTTATTTTACAACATAATCTTTTTTTTGGTTCTAATCTCTAATCTTTTAACTTCTGTACCCAGTTTATAGTAAGAACTGTCAAACTTCTTAAAATATACATCAACCGCAGACTTTGAACCATTTTTTCAAGCTTGAAAGAAAAATAGTCCAAGGGAGCTAAATCTGGTGGATAAAATGCGTGGTGAAGCAATTCGAACTTTAGTTCATTAATTCGGCCAACGCAATAGTGGATGTGTGAACTGGAGGCAAATGGGGCATATTTCCATAAGCTATAAATTAGCATAATATTCGCCGTTGATGTTTTTTTTTTCTTTCTGAAGAAAATCAACAAAAATAACCCAATGCGCACCCACAAAAAAAAGAAAAGAAAAAACACGCCATGACCTTGCCTGCAGATAGAACCGCCTTGGCCTTTTTTGAAAACGATTCTCCTATTCCAGTCCACTGCTTTGGCTGTTCCTTTGTCTCAGGTGTGAAGTGGTGGACACTTGCCTCATCTATGGTTAAAAATCGAATCAAAAATTCGGCTTTATTGTAGTGAAATATCGCCGACTACTCCACTGAAACACCTTCACGACGCTGTTTTTCCTGTATTGAAATCAAGCATGGCACCCATCTTGCACACAGCTTCCTCATCTTTAAATCTTCGGTGAATATACAATCTACGTCATTGTTTGAAATGTCTACCATTTCAGCTATCTCACGCACCTTCAGCCGATGACCATCCATTACCATTTTGTGGATTTTCTTGATCGTGTCTGACACGGAAACCTCAATTGGTCGCACCCCGTACATTCTCGTTTAAACTCTGCTACCCAATATTTTACAGTCATAAACAAAGGAGCAGACTGTCCCAGAGTAGAATCTAGCTCGGTATTAATATTGGTTGGACTAAGATTGGAAATTTTGAATTACAGTGATCAATTTTTTTCCATATTCACAAATTCACTGAGTTCATTTACTTTTGACGGCTGAAATAAAAATACTAAGCAAAGTGGCGTCTTAAAATTTAAAACATATGTTTTATAAGGTAGTCACTTTTCACCAAAATAATGTTTTTCTAACTGCTGGCACCATCTAGAGATTTGTACGCCCCTTCCGTGGTTCCCTCATTCGTTTTCAATAATCAGTTCGCCTGAATGAAATTTCCATACTGGCCGATTTCATTGAATGAAATCTCTATGCCCATATAAACGGCATACAGCGTAACATTCGTCTGAAAACCTAATTGCGGTTAAAGGAACCAGTTTTATTTTTTCAAATGTGACATAACTAATGGCTCAATTCCCCTCGGAGATAATCTTTTAGACTGAAAGCGACTTGGTTTTACCGGCGCAAGAGAATGAACTTGTATGTTTTTTAAATAGGCGAACAGTTGACCCTTTATCTCATGTTGGTGTACTAAATGGACAGTTGACTCTTATTGCAAATGTACATATTATTCATTCCAAATTAATTATACATTATTCCATTTCTCCATCATTTTAACAACTCCTTTGGGCCACACAAGCGCCCTTTGCATTGCGAAGAAACCCGGATTTGCACTGGCAACCGACGACACAGTTAGCCGTACAGATTGGTGGTGGTGGCTGATTACATTTCAGGGGGCAAGCAGTGCCGCAAGTAGTAAATTCCTCATTAGCGCCACAAGACTTTGAGCCGGGTGCTGAAATCCGATACAAGAACGTCTTCATTGCTAATACCGTCCATTCAACGTAAATTTCATTTATTCTTTAGCTCACCCGATTGCACAGCCATAACGAAAACGGCTAATATAGTAAGAAGTACAGTAAACTGTTTGAAGAATTTAGCCATATTAACTTTAAAGTTGACCGCTAACAATGTATAGTCAAAAGCTTGACGGCAACTAATTTCAAGTCCGTTAAACTCTTCGTTTTTATGTCGATTTCATTATAGAGATGAAAAAAAAAAATAGTAAACTGTCAAATATTGGACGACAAACAGAAAAAACCACACAATTCCAGTATATTTACAATAACAACAATATGGAAATTCTGATTCGCTAACCGGTTTCTATGCCCCCAACGAAACGAGGATTTTTGATGCGCGCATGTACATCTTAAAGCAAACTAACTTGAAATATTAATTTACTTAAATTCGAGTATGCAGTAGTTTGATAATTCGACGTTATGGCTGTGATTTTGTATTATTTAAAAAAATTTCAAAATAGTTATTTTTTCGCGCAACTGTATTTAACCATAAGACCAATTTTTGTTCTGAAGTAGTTGTGTAGTATTTCTTTATGAGCCAGATTTAATGCACCCTTTCCCACAAAAGCAACGGAATTACCTTCTGTTACTAAACCAGAATCAGTTCAGAAAAACCAGTTAGTTGTGGGGCATTCAGCTATCTTTTTAAATTAATTTCTGTAATAAATAGTGATTTCAACAGGCAATCGAAGATGATAAATAAAATCAAATAATCGAATCATAGCCGAAATTTGTATACTGGTACTAAAGGGTGATATTTTAATCGTAGTTTCTTTTTTAATCGAATAAAACACTCAAATTTGCATCATATATTAAAAGTTTTTATTGGAATCGATAAATTTGTATTTGTCATTTAATTTTTAAAGATAATTTCATGTAAATGTTGTCCGCGGTTCCGTCTCAAAACGCTCATTCGGAAGGTTCAATTTTTCGTTACTTTTTCAAGCATTTCGCCCTGTATTCCACGAATAACGCGTGCTATGTTATCCTGTAAGGCTTCAATTGTGTTCGGCTTATCCACATAGACTAACGACTTGAAATAACCCAACAAGAAATTATCAAGAGGCGTTAAATCGCAAGATCTTGGGGGCCAACTCACAGGGCCAAATCGGAAGATAAGCTGCTCACCAAATTTATCCCTCAACATATCCTTTGTTTCACGAGCAGTGATGCAAGTTGCACCATCCTGATAAAACCACGTGTCAACCAAGTTCAACCCAGCCAATTGGGGCAAAACAAAATCGCGTATCATGGCTCGATATCGTTCGCCGTTGACGGTAACGTTTCTTCTACGGTCATCTGGTGGATGCCACCATAAAACACACCAGACTGTAATTTTTTCGGGATGCGTCGGTAATTCATGTATGGCATGTGGCTGTTCATCACTCCAGATGCGACAGTTTTGCTTGGCTACGTATCCGTTCAGCAAGAAATGAGCCTCATCGCTAAAGACAATTTACCAAAAATTAGACGTTGTCGTTGGTCATTCGGCTTCAATTCTTGCGTGTGTTGAATTTTATAGACTTTAACGCTGGTCGCTACGGCTGCAATATTTTCTTCGGTACGCGCTCTACGTATGCGAGTCGATAGTTTTATGTCCAACAAAGTAAATTTGGTGCGAAATTTGGAGATAACAGCACGAATTGTTGATTCAACAGGTCGATTATTAGGATCATAAAATGGTCATATCAAACGATGCACATTTGTCACAGAGCACGAATTTTGATAATAAATTTCAACGATTTGTAATCGTTGCTCGTTTGTTAGTCTTTCCATGATGAAATAGCAGAGTATACTGTGCACTTTTCACTTTGACAGATGACGTTTGGGCGTCATTACCAACCAGTGCTGCCAACCTGAAGCTGAAACTTAAATTTTAACAAATCACCCCATATTTAAAATTTTTTTTTTTTTTTTTTTTTTTGCAAGCTGTGGTGCACGCTTATATAGTTATAGCTACACAAGGACATGCGACGGATACGTGGGGTGCATTCTGGCGAAATAACAACTATACCAACTAAAGATGTGGATTAATAGCTGGCAATTGACTTACGTTATTTCATTACTGTCAACAAATTTTTCATGCCAAGCGCAGGACTCGTAATTTGAACGATATTTTCCTTTTTTCTTTTACCAGACTATAACTTTTGATGGCTTGTTTGAGTGAATCAGTCCAAATTTCAAATACTTGAAATTATTTTATTTTGAAAACCATAAACATTTCAATAAGTGGTACTTATCAAAACATCAATTTGCATGCGATTATTTGTGATACGGATTGTGGATATCCCAAATGAAATTTTGGTGATGACCTGCGTGCCACTCATATGAAGAGGTTATCGAGAAGTTCAGATGCCAAAAATTGTGGTAGCACCATAAACAGGTATTTGTTATTGATAGCGAAAGTTTTCATTAAAAATGCAGCCACTGTTCTCTGACACTCAAAATATAACGTAGAAAGAGTGTTATTTCACAATCTCCATGTAAAATTATATGCATTTTGTTAAAACAATGTTCCAAAATCGATCGTTTAAAAACCCGCTAAAAGAGGTTGTCAAATTTTGTTGTCCCTAAGTTAGTACAACTATTCCCTACACTGACATGGAGTTTGAACGCGATCTGTTATTTAGTTTGTTTGTTGTGCACGATTTTGAAAATTCATCTCAAGGCTGTTTTGAAATTTTTGCAAAAGATAAAAATATGTAACAAAAAATTTGTCTCCAATTTTGTACTGTAAACGCTATTTCGAGTACTAGATCGCTGAAAATATTACTGGCAGCTTACGGTGATTCATTTCATCAAGAACGATTGTATGTGAGTGCATTCAAAAGAAGAAAATTTAATTCACTCTGGACGGCAAAACAATATTTTCAACTGAAGTTAACATCGATAAAGTGAAGGAAATGGTGACGGAAATTCATCATTTAAGTTTGAATGAGATAATTTTGTGTCTCACTAATCAGTTCGTATCATTTTTGAGGACTGACAGTGTATGAAATGCGTTGACATTCGATTAGTTCAGAAAAACCTTAATTTTTCTTCAAAAATTCAGTTGCAAGTAGACCGTTGAAGACAAGTCAGAGTGAGTCACGTTCGACTACATATTCATAAAACGCGTTCTAACTAGTGATAAGATATGGGTTTACACGCAAACCAGTCAAAAAACTCCGGAATGACTTCTTCAAACTTAATCGAAAACGAAAAGACAACGTTAAAGTCGATCTACAGTCAGGGTAATGTTGACTGTTTTTTTCATTATTCTATTCTTGTCCACTCGGAATTCTTGTCAGAAGAAAAATATAATATTGTCTGGACTTTATGGGGCAATTGAGCAAATTCGTCGAAAAAAATTAAATTTGTTGAAAGAAAACTCATGGCTTTTGCCATTTTAAAAGGATATCATTTTAAATAAATTTCCGGTCAAAAACTCAGAACGTATCACCCAACAGAAACCATATTCACCTGATAGTACTCGGGGTTATATCCGATGCCCATCTATCTCGCAGTTAGATGCGATAACAGCCGTAAATATTCAAGTATATTCTAAACTTTCTATTACTTGCCATATAAATTGATAGATTTTCTAAAATTCAATGTCCTCCTTGTAACTCCCCATCCGTAACCTGCAGCAAACTAAATTTGTATTCCATGATGCTCATGATTCCAAGTAAAATATTACAAAAGGACCCGTTAACCCCACTCCTATCTGTACCAGCCATCCAAATGGCCGATTTAATCAAAATATTCTAAAATTCATATCTTTTATGTAATATCACTAAATTTAATTTAAAATTAATTTAATCAAATCAAAATAGAATACATTGCTATGCTCACTCCAGTACCTCTCATACAAATTTATGGATTTTGGAAATTCAATCATTCCGCTAGGGTTTCTAATAAATTGGCGGTAGTAGTCTAAAATTTTGTCCATTACGTTGCTTCGTAATTCTCTATGAAACCGGAGAAATATAGATCAACTAATAATGCCTCGTCTGGTACCTCCCATACAAATGACCGATTTAACTACCACATTATTATTTTCATGTCTTTCAATTTGACACATATCTTATAATACGTTTGATAAAGTAATTTCTAAGAACGAAAATGGCCTCTCATATAAATTGACCAATCTATTAAAATTTAATTTTCTGCTGTAATCCATAATTTGCAGCCTGAATTTGTTTAAATTGTTATCAATCATATTGCTTTATAATGCTGGGTTAAAAGGGAATAAATCGATCAAGTAACCTCTCTGGTACCTCCAAATTTTATTTTCCTATATTAGTATCTTTCAGTCTATTGCACGTTATTCAGTATAATTTATTACATATCAGGTACTTAGCGCTACGAATAAAAGTGAACTACACTGTTAAGTCTCTTAGGATATTACACAAAAAAATTTGTTGATTTGCCAAAAATCGCTGATCCCTCTACGTTTCCCAAATGGAAAACTTCATCAAGTTAAAATATTTCTTCTTTTACTGTACTGTAATTCAGAGTATTTTTTTTTTTTTATTTTGATCAGAAGGAATAAATGCTTATATCACTTAATACGAATAATAACAATTTACCACGCCTCTTCCGGTTCTTAGTTCTGCGGCAACGCAAAAGTACGTTGGATGAAGATATGTATATGTAATTCAGTTCCCTTGATTGAAATTTCTGTTCTGGTTCGTTAATTAAAAGTCGTATATGTTGGTAGCCATTGGGTGTGAAACTGAGTTCTCGCTGTTTGCCAATAGATGGCGCCAGCAGTAAGTGCTAGTCGATTTTGCCATAACCTAAACGTCATGACCCAGGCTTAGGCATATGGTGAACAAAGCGCCTCGACACAATAGTGATTTTATTTTGACTTCATATTGTTCTGGTTGTGTGAATACGTATGCTTCTGTGCCAAATTATCATCATATGCGGGAAGTATTGATTTTCATCTTTCATTCGAAGAAAGCGACTGCTAAACCTCATAGAGCGCTTCAAGACGTTTACGGCGGTGCTACTTTAAGTGAAACAACGTATCGAGATTGGTTTCGTCGCTGTAAAAACGGTGATTTTGATGTTGACGACCATTCGTGTAAAGGAAAACGGAAAACCTTCGAAGATACTGAATTGTCGACATTGCTTGATGGTGATCTGTGTCAAACGCAGGTAGAGCTTGCTTCAGTATTCGGAGTTAGCCGCCAACTCATTTCCAAGAGATTGCATGCGTTAGGAATGATTCAAAACCAAGGAACTTGGGTTCCCAATGAGTTGAAGCCAAAAGACGTTGAGCGTCGTTTTTTCGTCTGTGAACAATTGCTTTAGCGACAAAATAGGGGGGGTTTCCTTCACCGCATTACAACGGGTGGTGAAAATTGGATTCATTAAAGCAATCCAAAGGAAAGAAAGTCATGAAGGCTGCCCGGTCATTCTTCTACGTCGTCATCTTGGCTGAATATTCACGCCTCGAAGGTTATGCTCTGTATTTGGTGGAACCAGGTCGGTGTTATTTATTACGAGCTGTTGGAACTAAGCTAAACCATCAATGTTGATCGGTTCCGACTTTAATTGATGAGATTTGAGCCAAGCTCTGTGAGAGTAACGCCCACAATAGTCAGAGAGGCACAAAAAAGTGATACTTTAGCATGACAACGTTCGGCCTCACGTGGCCAACACCGTTAAAACCTACCTGAAAATGCTGAAATGGGAAATCTTATCACATCCGCCATATTCTCCGAGTATTGCGCCATCCGATTATCACTTGTTCCGTTCGATGGCACATGGCATGGCTGACCAGCAGTTCCACTCATATAACGACATCAAGTAATGGCTAGATTCGTGAATAGCCTCAAAAGATGAACAGTTTCATCGTGACGGAATTCGAACTTTGCGAGAAAGATGGGAAAAAGGAGAAGCTGGCGATGGGCAATACTTTTTATAACTCATTTGAAAACATGTGTTCATAATAAAGTTGCATTTTTATCAAAAACAAAAAAAAAAAAAAAAAAAGAAAACAGCGAGAACTTAGTTGCGCACCTAATAATAGACTCAGGAAAGGGCCGTATTAACTCACATATCTTTTCTAGGACCATCCTAAATCTGGTTGTAGAAAAATTCAGAAAAATACGAATTTTCTTCGAAATCACGATGATCATTGAAGCGCTCTTATCTAGCGGTTATACGATGTACCCTACGTTCAAGTGTCACAAGACAGTAAAATTGTTCTAGTTAAAAGCTTATTCTTAAAAGGACTAAATTCATATTTTGAAAAATAACCTTTTTCCAAGATTTTCTTACATTTTGTTTATTTATTATGAGTGGTAAAACACGGTAGTAAATTGTAGACACTCAGGGACAAAATATTCTTACCTACATTCATTTTGTAACACCAATAAATACGACTTTCTACAAGAAATTATTATTAATTTGTGGAATTTCTCCACAAACTATATCTCTTTTAGGCAGCTACCTTCAGAACCGAAAACAATTTGTATGTTTTAATGGTTGTAAAAGTTCATTACATGATGTTCAATATGGTGTACCGCAGGGTAGTGTACTTGGACCCTTGTCATTTAAAATATATCTTAATGATACAGGAAACCTTGGATTGACAGGAAAACTATTTATGTACGCAGATGACTCATGCCTTATATACCCTTACCAGCACGAGACAGTTGCCAGACCGTATATTGAACGTGACGCGTCCTTGATATATGAATTTGTTCAAATAAACAAACTAGTTCTAAACGCCACAAAAACAAAGTTGATACGATTTAAGCCTTATTGTGATCACAACAACCATTTTTCTATATTATGTATATTAATGGTAACATTATCCAAGAAGTCGATTGTGTCCAGTATTTAGGTATATTTCTACAAAATAATCTATGCTGGGATACACACATTAAACATTTAAAAAACAAATCAGCTCAAGTAGTAGGTATTTTGCATAAATTCAAAAATACGTTTAATAGAACAGTGAAACTTTTAATATACGAAACTTTAATTCAAAGTATTTTGAATTACATGGTTGTTTTATATGGGTATAAAAAAGTACAGAACTGAAATCTTTACAAAGAATTCAAAACAAAGCCTTGAAAGCTGTGGCAAATCTGCCTTTAACATATTCAACACTTTCGCTATACAGAAACATATTCCCTAGCATTTTACCTGTGCATGGTACTTACCTAATGAAACTTCTTATGTATGTATTCTAATGCTTACACAATATAGAACATCACACCATACATTTTGCTATCAACCAACAACTGTTCAGTACCAGAAATAGTAGTAACTTGAGGATAGCAAAGTGTAGACTTGAAATTACGAAGCAGAGAATTGAGTATTCGGGTAGCCATGCGTATAATAATTTACCCCAAAATTTAAAAATCGCAAATAATATTCTAACATTCAAAAATTTGTTGAAAAATCACTTACTGCAGAATGTTGAAGGAATTCTTATTTAAATTTTTGTTTGTATACTAAATTTGAATTAATTTTAAAAATTTTTAATAATTTTTTTTCTGTAACATAATTGTAAAAGATATTGAATTTTACTGCCAACTTGCCTCTATAATGTCTATTTGAGACGCTGGGGCGTAACTTGTTAAAACTTATATTAATATATATGTTATTATTCTACAGTATTGTACAGTTTAATAATAAAAATTTGTTATTGTTAAAAAAAAAAAATGTTGAAATGGAATGGAAATACAAGATATATGTTATGTATAGGAAGTAGTGTTTTTGACACAATAAAACTACACCATCCACGACCAAAAGTGGTACAAGTTCCAAAGCAGCCCTGAATGAAACAATTTGCTCACACAGGGACAAATTTGCGTCTGCAAAAAATTTCTTTTCCAATATCTCATGTATCTAAACTATATTTGCTAATGGTGGAAATTGTGGAAACCATCCACCGCTTCAAAAGAGGAATTGAAAAATATTTCTTTGTATATTTCGTCTATATGTTGTGCGTAATAAGATCATGTTTTCACCAAGCCCACTTATATGCCGACACTCGGTACGTCGTTCCTCACACTGGAATTTTTTAATTAATGTAAAAGTTTTAGCTTGGACGAACTTTTGGTGACTGACTGCTAGCTTTTTATTTCATAAAATAAAAAATATATTTTTTTAATTTGAAAGTTGATATTTTTTAATTATGTTTCAGCGAGAATAGAAATCAATTATGTAAATAAATTTGAAATCATTTCCCAAAAACAGTTTACTGCGCCAAATGTTTTTTCTGTTATTCCGAATTTGGTGAACGACAATACCTGCATGCTTCAGCTGATATCCTTTTTACAAATACAAGCCAACATTAATTAAACTGTGGTTAAATTATTAATTTTCTCAAATTAAAAGGCGAAAAAAACATTAACATAGTAATAAAATATTTTTTAAAGGCGATTAATTTTTGCCAAATGAATTTAATTTTATACATGCAACCTGTATCGCACCAAACAAGAAGACCCTACTCTCGAAAGACATTCAATCAACACCCGCGGTTCATAAAGTGGGTCCTTTGTTAATGGCGCGGCATCACTTGCAACTATCACATCACATGCGAAAGGAAAATTGTCGGTAGAAAGAAAATCACCATCTTTACGCCAAGTGTGAAAATGTAGTTTTCTTGGTATTTATCGTCGTAACTTATAATAGCATATTACTGGTTGTTGTTGTTCCTGCTGCTGTCGCCGTTGTTGTTGTTGTTGCTGTCGTTGGCGGTTTTAGTATAGCGACCATATAATAACAATTTGCATAACAACAATACCATCGATGACGGCAACGACAGCGACAGCGACAGCGACAGCGACACCGACATTGCATGTTGTATCTACAAGTCAGGTCCATATAAATAAATACGAGAAGTATTTACTTATTCAGTCACTTTCCCAACAATATGCAGCATGCGTCAGCAAACAGTGGGAGGGAAGTAAGGATATTGTGGAAATAGTTTAACATTTTTTATTTTCGGTTGGTGAAGTAGGAGTAGGATTTACAATCGTTCTTTATTTTTCAAGTTAACATGCTCTGCAACTCCTATCAGACCTGGCCCAAAAGCAACCTGCCAAAAAATTTATCAAAAATGTCTTAAGTACTGGCATCAGAACAGTTTACATTTACTCAAGTTTAACATCTGAAAAACGCAACTGGAATTGTTTTGATATATTTTTTATGCAAATGCAATATACAAGGTGGCTTTTTTCGTTTCCAAAGACAGCATTTGCATTAAAATTTGATTATATTTAGCTCATATATTTTAGATGGATCAGAGACAAACCTTGTAGGAAATAGACCCTCCTATTTCCCTATGCTTATACCTTCACCCGAAGAAATGAAAATATATATAATTTGATCCGACAAAAATGTAACACACAGAAAATACCAAATGCAATGACTTTTTAAATCGTTTTAGCGGTATCCGTTTGTCTGTGTGTCGGGCTGCCTGGTATACTCGTATTGTGGGTACGATTTTTTCCAAATCCCTCAGATTGCCTCAAATAGTGTCTCGCTCCCGATTGGACGTTCCGTTTCCTAGATGAGGACACATTTTCATTTAAGCGATTTTTTCATTTGGGTACTTACAATCCCTTGAAAGCCTAGAAATTTGGTAATTTTCACAATTTAACTTTCCGTTTTTTAGATATGCACATTTTTGATGATTTTTTGCACATTTTACAGAACCATAATGGTGCGACATATTCCGGGCTTTTACAAATTTTAAAAATTTTTGTCATTCTTCATTTTTATGATATATACAAGTTGTGTTTCTTATTTTTCATATTTTTGAGTTGGGCTCTGGGCTCAGCTCCCAACTCACTCTTAGTTCGTAAGTCCAATTCTACAATTCCGTGCTGACATAGTTCAGAAAAAAGGAGCCTCTCCTGAAATTGAGTCTTTGGCCATCATATATAGGTCTCTACTCTGAACTAGAAGCCACAGAGAGCGACCCGCTCCCAAGGTAGTTTCTTACAGCAGTAAAAAGTAGAAGGGTTTATGGACGAATAGTTTCACTGCGGCCTGGTCAATTTGGTGGTGCCAGAATACGTCAAGGTGGTGCCAGTTTTTATCAACAAATGCATTTAGTTAGAGCACAATAAAAAAAAATCCGTAATTTCCTGATTACAGACAGACCGCAAACTTTTGGTACACCGGCCAGTCTGTGTGTTTTGTAATCTAAGAGGAGTGACATAAATTTTATATATTATCTCCTTCAGATGAAGGCATAAAAATACTTACTTAAGAAAGAAGAAAAAATTTCACTATTTGAAGATCTCTGTTTGATAAATGTAGACAAAACATTAATTTTTTGTAAATCGACTTATTAGTATTTGTGGTACCGTAAAGAGCGTGTGGCAATGCAGACTGCTGTCAATCCCAGTGCAAACAGTCTGGCTCTATTACACTGGATATGGTGCAATAGAACCGAAGATACGAATCTAGGAATATATAAGTTAAATATATTACTTTGTACTGGAATTAGCAGAAAGGGCGTGGTTATTGGGCCGATTTGTTCGTATTGTATTCAGTGTTATAAAGTTACTTAATTCACAAGTATTTAAATGACACACATAGATTTCAGTGGAAAATTAAATTTCATTAAATCAATCAATTTGTATGGTTGGCACCAGAGCAGAAGTGGCAACATCGCAAATTTCCCAGTCATAGAACTTAGAACTTAACGAAACGCAAATAATGCGCAAATTCACCCGAGTGCGGTCAAATTGATTGAAAGATATGAAAGTGAAAATAATTCGGTTAAATCAGTAAATTGTTTTGGAGGTACCAGAAGGAGGTTGTTTAAGTCTGCAAGGGTTTTTCCAGGCTTTGTCAAAATTTAGCAATAAAAATACGACGAAAAACAATGGTTTAGAAAACAATGACGAACTTCTTTATTTGAGAGTTAACAGGAGACTAACTATGAAACAGATTTAATGAAATTTATAGACTATAACAATGTAATTGGAAATATACAGTTGTAACATAAAGAAAAAAAAAACGTATTTTGCTTCAAGTTAGTAACAAACAAGCGAGCTTAAAAGGGAATGGCAAATGAATATGGATTTTATAGCTTAGCTTGCGTCACAGGGCCGCATTTGCGGTAAACAGAGGTTATTTGATGGATTTCCCAAAGCTTCATAGACAATTACAAAGCAATGTAACGGACAAAAATATGGATCTAGTTGGAAATCCTGCTAGTAAGAAATTACAGAGAAATAATTGATTTTTTAAAATTTATTAAATTCGTATTGTGAATGTGTGAATGTGCTCCGTTTTCGCTGTGAGATACTACCATAACAAACGCTGAAAATGCACCAATTTTTCTTAAATTTTACCAAAAATTATAAAATATTAGTAATAATAATAAAATAATATGAACAATAGAAGTTAAGGTTGCCTTAGGCTACGGAGAGGTTAGAAGGAGGAAACTGAATTTCGGAAAATCAGCAAATTTGTATGGGAGGCAGCAACAGAGGCGGGCCGATATAACCCATTTATAGGGTGAATTTGTAATCGTAGTTTTTTTTTTAATCGAATAAAACACTCACATCTTTGCCATTTAATTTTTAAAGAGAATTTCATGTAAATGTTGTCCGTGGCTCCGTCTCAAAATGTCCATTCGGAAGGTAAATTTTTTTGTCACTTTTTCGAGCATTTCGTCCTGTATTCTACGAATATGTTATCCTGTAAGGCTTCAAAAGTATTCGGCTTGTCCAATTAGACTAACTACTTGACATAACACCACAAGAAACAATCAAAAGGCGTTAAATCGCAAGATCTTGGGAGCCAACTCACAGGGCCAATTCGAGAGATAAGCTGCTCACCAAATTCATCCCTCAACATATCCATTGTTTCACGAGCAGTGTAGCATGTTGCACCGTCCTGATGAAACCACATGCCAACCAAGTACAACTCAGCCAATTGGGGCAAAAGAAAAGAAAATCGAGTATAATGGCTCGATATCGTTCGTCGTTGAAGGTAACGTTTCTTCCATGGTCGTCTTTGAAGAAAAATGGACCGATGATGCCACCAACCCATAAACCACACCAGACTGTCTCTTTTTCGGGATGTATCGGTAATTCATGTATGGCATGTGGCTGTTCATCACTCCAGATGCGACAGTTTTGCTTGTTTACGTATCCATTCAGCAAGAAATGAGCCTTATCGCTGAACACAGTTTTTCGATAAAATAGCGAATTTTCATTGAGGTTTTGTAAGGCCCATCCACCAAAAATTAGACGTTGTGGTAGGTCATTCGTCATTCCATGATGAAATGGCAGAGTATGCTGTACACTTCTCACTCTTACAGATGAGGTTTGGACGCCATTACCAATCAGTGCTGCCAACCTGAAAAACTTAAGTCTTAAAAAATCACCCCATAAAATCCCACGTTACTGTCCGGCAAAATATTAGTTTTATACAATTCCACGAATATTTACGACAATTATTGTGCCCATATGTCAGCCAGGAGGGCAAAGGGACACTGCTTAATTGGCTTAACAAGTCATGAAACCCGTTTGTTCAAAAAGTATTTGGTGCTTTGAATGTTTCATTCTGTGTGTTACCTTCATACTTACTGTTTAAGTTATAACAAAATTAGATCTGACACTTTTCTATGTAATGAGAAAAATTAGCGGTCATAGATTTGAATAAGCTGTCAAAGTATTCTAATCCGCCCTCAATATAAACCATTTGAGCCCACCGTGCATGCAAGCACATGTAGCATGAAACACATACGAGTATGCATGAGATATGCGAACTACAAGCCACAACATGCGGCACTGTCGGTTACATGAATGTAAAATGAGTGAGGTAACAATGTTGGCTGGTGATGCTGTTCGTTACACGACATCTCTTGTTTCTTGCAGCCCTGCAGCGGCTCCACGAATTGTACCTTTTTCATCTTTGCTGGGCAACACAAAAAATCCATTGATATTTTAGCATAACAATCGGTAGAAAATCCACTCATAATTCATAGTTAGTCTCAGATGTTTTTAGTTTTTTGTTTGCGTTTTTCTTTGAAGTTCGTATTTAAAATGGATTTGCGGCTGTCGCTGCAACAGCAATCACAGTTTTCAGCTCCTGCTTTCTTTAAGACAGCACCTAAACTGTATTTGGTAGGTTCCAGCTATAGGAGCTGTGTGTGTGTATGTGTGTGTGTTTGAGTGCGGTTAGTAATTGCATGATAGAGCCTTATAATAATGCAACAATATCGGGCGTAGTAGAAGAGAGACTGCCGCCAGATATCGGTAAGTAACATACAATTAAATGACGTGTGTTGGCGATACTGGTAGTGGATAGCAGTCAATTCAGCTGCGTTATTATAATGTGGCACATGCGCAAACTGTATTATTTGAGCTTTTTTATGCGATCTGGGAAAATTTACTCTCACTTTTATTATTGTCTTACTGCATAGAAAAACTAAAATTTCTTTCTACAAACATGTTATGGTCTATGATCACCTTTTTATATTAACCCTGTAGTGCAATAAAGGTAAAGAGCTAAAGTTCAAGGAACCCATTATCCCCTCCTTGGGTCGCTTTTCGATTTGGGAAATTGTATTGAAAACGCACAAAATTTATGCGCCCAATAGGTTTGTTCCTTCACTGTGTGCACAATTGAATACGATCGCAGTGTTGAGTTGTGTACCTAAATGAAATATGTTAGATATTTCATGGATATTAATGAAGAAGTCTGTACAAATTATAATTTTCAACCAGACACATTTCGATTTTTAACTTATCGCTTTTGAAATTTTGAAAGTCGCTGGTCAAAGTGGCATTTTTGCGATTTTGAATGAATTCCTGCCTTGCTTTAGAAATCAGGACATCTGAATAAATTGCAATATTTCTGTATAAACCTCTAAGTTTAATCTTACATATAAATTTAATCAAATAATTTTGAACTTTAACTACTAAATGAACTTATTATTAAAAACATGAAATTTGAATAATTTAAAAGATAAAGCTCTTATTTAAGTAATCTAATATACAAAATAATTATCGATAAATATTCCAATGATTTTTGTAAATTATTGTTAGCTGAAGAAAATATGAAAAAAGGAAAATAGAAAACCCACTATAACCAGCAAAGTTGCTGGTCCAAAATCAGCCACTTTTGCAGCACAACTCGCACGGTGAGCATCTCAATCACTGGAAATAAATATACTGAATTAGCTCTAATTCCTTTGCATTTTTTTTCTATCTCTCCCTCTTTTTACATGTATTAAATCTTAAATTTAAT
The DNA here is from genome assembly GCA_019455685.1 of Philornis downsi. Classification (NCBI taxonomy): domain Eukaryota; kingdom Metazoa; phylum Arthropoda; class Insecta; order Diptera; family Muscidae; genus Philornis; species Philornis downsi. The sequence continues at coordinate 3,361,479 of JAHXMU010000056.1, read as the reverse complement.
TGTATAACTAGCCGACCCGGTAAACGTTGCTTTGCCTTCAAATTTTATTTTTATTGGAAATATTTCAATGTTAAACAAAATTCTGTTTAAATACCGTTAGCAGGAGCAGAAATAATTGCTTTTTAATTTATGGTTTGTATGGGAGGTACCACGCCCCATTGTCCAATCCCGCCCATATTTGCAGTAGCACTTAAGATATGTACACCAAACCTACGCACCAAATTTTGTTCAAATACCGTAAGCAGCATAATTGATTTTAAATTTTTTGTTGGGAGGTACCACGCCCCTTTGTCCAATTGGAACGAATTGTAAATCTAAACCATCCCGGGCACCACCCAGACGCATATACAAAAATTTATGCAAAGCGGTCCAGCCGTTCTGGAGTTTTAAGCATCGGAACAAACCACGATTCATTTATATATATATAGATAGATTTCTCAACTATGAGAAATTATATTAAACTCACCAATTCTTTAGCCCAGAACTTACTGCTTGGCATGTAGGAATTGGTCCTCAATTCATTAACTCCAGACCAATCCCATATACGAGTACAGTCCACTATATCTATACTAATTTGCATCACCGTCAATAAATTGAATATCTCCCGAATGCTATTTTTGGTAATGTTAATCACAATATTAAAAAGTCCTTAAGAAAAATGCGGTATAAAAATGTTAAACTTGTTTTGGAATATTGCAAAAGATCATAATTTTATTTTTATACTCTCTCTCACACCTCCAAATCACTTTTATATGATTAATTTGGAATTGGTACACGACATCGTTGAAGAAATGGACAATTTGACATTGAGACATTTTAGTCCATCATTTCTGGTACTCTCTATATAAATGAACTTAAATCGTAAAAAGAAGCTATTATCAAAAATTGCGAAATCTGTGCAATTATCGAATTAACATGGCACGCTGTATTTTTTTCTACGGGTAAACAGGGCACTTACAATATTGTCAACCATTACATCTCGAATAGCTTAATATAACTGGACACACGAAGGTATTTTGCCACAACCCGTCAGGGACTAGCAATGAAATGGACTTTAAACTCCAAAGAATTTTTTTTATCAGAGACTCGTAATGAAAAAGACTTTAAGCTCTAAAGAACTATTTTTATCAGGGATTCGCAATGAAAAAGGCTTTAAACCTAAACCTTAGAGACTTAAGGCTGTAATTGAACTAACTTACACCGTCTATTCGACGTTTGAGAAAAATAGCTTATGATTGGTATCCCGATTCATGTTAACTTTGTCCTGTCTTAACATTTGGTATAGCTCAACACAACTATTGGCAGTGAGGTAGTTAACCTATCACCGTACAGGTATCCTCCATAAAAATGGCTTTAACTCAAGAAACGTCGGTTTACTCACAATATAACAAATGTTCACACAAATCCGGTATAATTTTGCCCATTATAATTTCACCTGTTCAAATACTGTCGTAATTTTAATTAAGAAATAAGCTGTATAAATATTACGTGGGTAGGTGGGTTTTTCCTAGGATGCTTTGTACCGCTTACTCATAAAACGCAAGCCTCTCTACCTGATCCTGTAATTAAGCAGGCAAAGGGTATGATGCTTGCGAACAAAAACAAAGTAGTGTGGCCTTGTGCCAGGCGCCCTAGGAAAGTTGGATTATGTCTTGGGATTCATCTATAAAATGATATCAAACTGATCTTGGAACTCGTTTTTCGAAAACCAAGTAAAGGGGAGAGTCATAGTTAAACAAGACACATCATGGCAACAGGTGCGACATAGAGAAGCCGTCGGGAGGTATCAGAAGATTTATCTTTTCCGTAAATATAGTTGTATGACCAGAGAGATCTGGTTAATGAACTATGATAGGAGCATGGTGTACTTTGTTTTGCTGTGTTGATATTCTCTCCTCGGACATTGAAAATCTATGTCGTATTATAGATTACCAGTTCCATGCGAGGTATGATAAAGCGAAACTGGAGTGGCTTGTCTGCGAAATCCAGACCAGAGGGTTCTTCTCTTCTGGTAGCACGGGTGACCAGGGGCCCAAGGAACATTGTTCCTTCCTGGTCAATGGTGTTGGACCCCTAGTGGGAGCATCGTGCTGGCTGTGGTTGCCCGAACAAGTGTTTTCAGTGCTTTTGCGTTGCCCAAGCGTTGGTGTAGGAAGGCATTAGCTTGGAAAACACTGTTCATATCTATCCGAGGTTTTCCTAAATACCTCAACTCCTACCCGGGAGGTAGTTCACTTCATACCAAGTGACTACAAAGGTACTTTGGCTGAGTGCGGGAGTGGGACCTCAGGAAACTTTTCCAAGGGACCTACTTCCAATCTCTGGTAGTTTAACTAATCCTTCGGGATTAGTGTGAGTACACCAAAGGGGTGTGGGCCGTCGCCTGAAGAAAAAAAGAACACATAACCAAGAAAGAAAAGCAAATAAATAGAAACGGCACCTGTGTGGTGGCACACCATGGGTAAAGCTTTCACAGCAACACTCATGTAAAACCTTCACATCAGTTGTATAAATATTAGAAACAATTTGTCGCAATTCCAGGACCCGCGAACTAAAACGTCCATAGTGGAGGCAAAAAACAGGAAAAATATTATGCCACTCCTTAACAGTTTGACCGATATTAATGATATTTCACATGGACATTTTTGAAGTATTGGGATGTTTACGTGCGGAGATTCAGCACTTCAGGTGTAATCAGAGTCTCACAGGGGGATTTAAATTACGATACCGCGGATTTGAGAATTTTTTTTTTAATCTGGTGTGATTACAACATATTTATAGTAACTAAAAGAATACGATAGCTTGTTTTATAAATCGGCGGTCAGTTTTGAAGTATTGGGATGTTTTCGTTCGGAGACTCAACGCTCCAGGTATAATCAGAGTCTCACAGGGGAGGTTCAAATTACGGTAACTCGGTAACTTAAAACCATTTTGTAGTAACTAAAAGAATATGATAATTTGTTTCATAAATTTATGATTTGACCGATATTGATAATTTTTCACATGGACATTGGGATGTTTACGTGCGGAGACTCAGCACTCCAGGTCTAATCAGAGTCTCATAGGGGGTTCAAATTACGATACCGCGGGTTTGAGAATTTTTTTCGGCCTGGTGTGATTAAAACTATTTTATAGTAACTAAAAGAATATGATAGCTTGTTATATAAATCGGCGGCCATTTTTAAAGTATTGGGTTGTTTATGTTCGGAGACTCAGCATTCCAGATATAATCAGAGCCTCACAGGGGGGTTCGAATTACGGTACCTCGTTTTTAATCTGGTGTGATTAAAACAATTTTATAACAACCAGAAGTATATGATAGCTTGTTTTATAAATCGACGGATTGATCGATATTGATGACATTTAACATGTTCATTTTTTACGTATTGGTATGTTTACGTTCGGAGACAAGCAATCCGGGCATAATCAGGGTCTCTGAAGGATGATTCAAATTACGGTACCTCGAGTTTGACAATTTTTTTTTATCTTATCTGATTAAACCAATTTCATAGTGACTAAATAAATATGATAACTTTTTTTCATAAACCAAAAAAAAAAAAAAAAAAAAAACTAGGATATATAAAGCAAATTACCGCACAATTAAATATGGACGCTTTGGGCACGTTTAAAGAACTGTTGAAAACAATACAAAGATACATTCCCGAACAACTTTTTTCGCAATCGATGAAAGATTTTATGATTATTTTATCGAAATTGTTGCGAAAATACGCCATTATTGCAGTGTTTTTACAGTTTATTTAAAATAGTAATTTCCAGCATAATTCTGACCTCTACTACAGTTCTACTACAGTACCGACTATTACTACAGCATTGGGAAGGAATCAGCTAAAATGGATCTGGTGGTAAACAAAAGCCAAAGAAAGTTGTTTACTTCGACAAACGTTCTGTACGCTTGGAATGTTGTGTAAACTTTGACAACTATAACTTTAGAGCGGTAAATGAAATCATCTACGCAGAATACCGGCACGTTTATGATTTTTTCTCCGTTCGTTGTATAAAAGATAAAAACGTCGGCTATAGTCGCTATGTAAGTTAGTAGATATGTAATCATAATTAATAACTGGGATATCAAACATCTAAGAAACTGTTAACATAATTTCAAATGGTTGATTTCACAGAACCCTGCGAACCTTTTGTTTTTTTTCCAGTACATTAGTTTCAACTGCAATTTTCCATTGTCCCAAAAATATATCCCTGATTGCCTATGGAAATTAAGACCACATGCGAAGAATCAATCTAATTTTCTCATTTCGTATGCATTAGTATAACTTTCCTATTTACGGCATCACAACTAGTACTTCATTCAAAATTCGACTTTCAAATGTGTGGCCTTGTGATGTCATCAACTCCGAGTGCTACACCTTGATTTTTTTTTATATAGCGAAACAAATAAATATCAGATCCTAAATCATTTCTATAACAAAGACATTATCTCATTATTTGTCAATATACATGAAAACATAAAAAAATTATTGTTTTTCTGGTTTCATTCGCTAGAAAATTAAAGAGATGAAAACAACAAGTCGTGCAGCTAATCTTTAAATCACCTTCAAAAACGTGCGACATTTTTTCGCATTCGCATAGGACTGTTCCACGATTAATTAAAATCGACATAATAACTGAAGTTAAGAAATTAAGATAGTGATCATTAGAAATACAAAACAATGTCTTAAATATATTACACTCGAGGAAAAATGTTAACATAAAAATTTAAAATCCCATGGAAAATTCGGACTCTACAGAGCTTCAACATTAGCTTGTGGATATGGAATTATTTATTGAATGTTTAATAATTAAGTTTTTATAGTAACAACTTTTGTCAAACCTTCAATAAATTATTAAGAATAAGGACCAGAGCTAATAAATGGAAAATAATATTGACTTGACCCAGAACAACCTCTAAAAACCAAATGCGTATGTCGACTTGCCAACAATTATATATTTCGGAATACAGAGGTAACTTAAATGCATAGAAGAGAATAGAGTAGATGCTTCAACACTGTACGGACTTAAAAATATAAACTATTTCCTTGTGTGATATTTCAAGACAAACGTCTTCAGAAAAAATCCGAAGCACGGTTTCAAGCATAGCTCGGAAACCATTTGTGCCTTTACTTTGCGCGTATCTATGGATGGTATCCCCCTGCATTATTACCTTTTAAATGGGCTGTCCCAAAACTAGCCGACATGACATATAGCGCTGTCTAGCGCAGTAGTTTTAAAAAAATATTTTGGTGAAAATTGGAAACATTGTAAAACATATGTTTTTAGTTTCAAGGCTCCACGTTGTTTAGTATTTTTATTTGAGTAATCAAAAATAAACGATCTCAGTGGATTTGTAAACATCGAATTGGTCGTCGTTATGTAATTCAATAGATCCATTTGGACTGAGACCAACCAGCATTAAAGCCGAGCTAAGTTCCTCTTTGAGGGATTCTACACGTTCATTTACGACTGTAAAATATTAGGTGGTAGAGTTTAAACGAGGCCGTACGAGCTGAAATGATAGGCATTTCAAAAAGTGTTATTCATCGTATGTTAACCACAGATTTGAAGATGAGAAAACTGTGCGAAAGATGAGTGCTACGCTTGCTTTCAATAGAGCAAAAACAGCGTCATTTGGATGTAGACTGTTTGGCGATGTTTCACCGCAATAAAAACGAATTTTTAACCATGGATGAGACATGGGTCTACCACTTCACACATGAGACAAAGAATCGAACCTGACAAAACAGTAGACTGAAATGGAAGAATCGTGTTCGAAGAAGGCGATGACTGTTTCGCCTGCAGGTAAGATCATTGCGTCGGTTTTTTGGGATGCGCATGGGATGTATTTATTGAATATCTTTAGAAAGAAAAAATCATCAGCGGCGAGTATTATGCTACTTTTGTTGCAGCGTTTAGGCGATGAAATTGTGGAAAAAAGTTCTATTTGGATAAACGAAAAATATAGTTTCTACAAGACAATGCTCCAGTTCACATATCTACTACAGCAATGGCCAAAATCAATGAATTTAAGTGCGAATTACTTCACTACGTACCTGATTCACCAGATTTGGCTCCCTCGGTTTATTTCCTATTTTCAAACTTGAAAAACTGGCTAAGTGGTAAAAGATTTTCAATCAATGAAGAGGTGGACAGTTCTGGTTTGACAGTTCTTATTATAAACAGGGTATAGAAGCTATCGCTGGAAAAAGTATATCGAGGTAAAAGGATATTATGTTGGATAATAAGGAAAGTTATTTCAACTTTTTGTGTTTTATTTGTTAGATCTGCTAATTTTGGCACCGTTCTCGTAAATATTCAAAATTTGGTATTTATTTAATTGAAATGTTTGGAAAGTTTTCACTTTTTTATACGTTCACTCGAAGGAGAGAAGATGTTTATCAGCTGGTATAGGAAATGCGTAACACTCAGAATGAAGCGTTTGATAACGCCGTTAACTTTTACACAAATTCTTATATTTTGCCACAGCCTAATATTTTGTCACATCACAACCGGGGTTTGTATATGGGCTATACATTACCGATCAAACATGATTGTAATTTATCCAATTTCTCAGCTTAATATCGTATATTAAGTTGCACTAAATAAAATCATACTTGGTAAATGTTAAGTGTTTAATAAAATAAATTATCAGCAAGGAAATGAAGCACATTTCACTGTCATTCTCCCATGTAAATTAACTGATTTTTGGTATTTCAATCTTTCTCTTGAGTTTCTAAGTTGTAAGCTGCAGTTACCTAAATTTTTGTTCATTTTATTGAATTATAATTCCCTGTAAAACTTAAGAGAAACCGACTTAGTAACCTCGTCCCTTCTAGTACCACCCATATAAATGACCGGTTGTACCCATATAGCTTCATATCTTTCAATAAGTTGTGCTGAAATCAGTCGAATTAGGTACATGTAATGCATCTGAGGACCTAATTTCTGAGAACAAAAATTGAAAGTATTGTCACATCCTCTCTTGTACCTCTCTTGAATCTTACAAGTTAGTTGATTCATTGTAAACTAGCTTTTCGCTCTAATCTCTGAAGCGTAGGCTGCGCTTACTTACATTTTTAATTAATATATAACATTGTAATGATTGATAAAATTTGAAAAAATTGACTGCATAACCGCGTCCTCTGGAATAATTTAACCCATTTATTCCCAGATCCTCGGATTATTCGCTCTGCTGCAGCAAATTCACCATAATTAAGTTCGCATCGGGCATAAAAACTGAGTGAAAATGACGCTACCCTTAGGATAAAACTTCCAGATTGGACGATTTAGCGAAAATAAATGGGTCTTTTATAATTTCTGTTTGTAAGAATTTAGGAAGTCCTAATTTTGTTTCCTTTATTGTACTATAATTCAGAGCATTTTTTGATATGAACCTGACAATTTAAGACACCCCTTGTGGTACCACCCATAATTTTGCACCAACGCAAAAGGACGTTTCGTGAAAGTTCATATAAATCAGTTCACCTAACTGATATTTCTGTACTGGTTTCGGATGCGTATTATTGTATGCTTTTGGATTTAATTCCTTTTTTTTGGCTACTTTTTTCGTGACCAGCTGCTTTATATTGCAAAAAATTATTATTATTGTTTATTGATTCTCCACTTGTCTTCTTGTTATTGCTCAAACATTTGTTAAAATACTAATTTTATCTTCTTTAAAATGACTTTATCTGCCGAAAGCTTTTCCTTTTTAACTTTTTAATATTTTAATATTCATATTTTCTCTTGAGTGTCTTTCGGCCCGGCGATCGCCGGCATAAATTATCTGCTTCCCAAATGACTGTAGACTTCATTTTATTCTAAATCAAACCGCTTTTGACTTAAAACACTAACTAAAACTTATATCTTAGTGAAATCGACTCCACACTAATTGCCCATCGCAGCTGCATTAGTTTGTTCTTTCGTAAAGTTTTTGTTTTGCGTTTTTTTGTTTTGCCACTGAAATTCGTGATTTGTTCAAAAACAAAGAAACATGATTTGTTAGCTTTAACAAGCTGAAAAGTTTAAGAATAAACCGAACTCTCAAAAATGTTGAAACACAATTTATACAAATGAAACGGTTGAGAATAGCAAATGAGTGCAAAAAACCAAAATATTATTTAATTCACATAATATTAAATTGTTTGAAATATGTCTGCCACATAGCGGGTAATTTAACTGCCATTTAAGGTCAACAAACATATTTATTATTATGCTAAAACAGGCAAATAAGGTGATGGAATACACCGATGACTAGACGTGATCAACGGGTGCTTGATTAAGACATCAAATAGTCATTCTAGAAGACAACGTTCTCGTGCTACAATTAAACGCATAGACCAATAAGTGCTTCTACGGCCGTGCCTAATGGCCCGCATCAACCAACGTTATTAATTGTTATGTTCATTATGTTTGATAGTTGCAGAGACCTGTAATGTTAATGAACTTCAAGGGAGTGCGAACGAGGAAATAAATACTATTAGAGGTACATGTTTCTCGATTAGGAAAGCGAGCGAGTGAGTGACTAATCGACTAGCCATAGGAAGGGGGGTATATATCACTTGATACGAAAACCAGTGCAGAAATTTCAACCAGAAAAACTGATTTACTTATATCTTTATCCAACGTCTAGTTGCGCTAGCGCAAATGCGAGCAAGGTGCCATAAGGGGCGTGGCAAATCGCTGTGAGTTAACACACAATGAAAGAATCCAACAAAAACATTGCATATTAAACATCACAATGTCCAACAATGTCTTATACTCATCCAGTTATGGTACAAATTTGGCAGAAACACCTATGAATTTAGCATTGTATTGTCATAGGAAATAAGCACTTGCAATTTGACAACCATTCAGCATTATCCAGTAAAAAAAGTGCTTCTAGAGAAGCAAATATTCATCACAACTAATGATAAGGAGGTGGTGAAAAATTACGTAATCACCAATGAAATTAACATAGGGTTGTCTTAGGAGAAAGCACTATTTTATGATGCCTTTATCCTATATATTCATGAATGAAGTGGATGTAATTATTCAAAAATTCGATGTTTTTATTGCATTTCTGTTCGTTTTAAAAGTCGATTTCTTACAAAACTGGCCGAATACTTTTACTTTCTATGAAAAAAAAACCAGATAGACCTGAACTGAATTAAAAGGATACCTAATATTTCGTACACCCTCTGCCATGGACTTCCATCCACATGTATGTATGTGCACCATTTGGTCTCTTAGTGTTTTTATAAACAGAATTCCAAACTTAGCAGGAGGATAAACTAAAGCTTAAAAGGAGCTTCTTTAAGCCGGCTATCAAAAATTATATCTGTGGATCATATTTTGTCATTTAAAATAGGTTTTTGGAGTACTTCATAGAAATACGCTTTGTTTTGTTAGGAATCACAAATGAAGATTAAATCAATTTTTCACTCCGGCGGTTTTAGAAGTGGTTTAAAATTGCTACGTTGGAAGTGCATCTACAGACGAGGTGAAGATGTGACTCTTTTCGAATGACCTAAACTTCTTTGTAATGGGTACTTACGCAGCGCTTTTTTGTTGTTATGACATTAAATTTTCGAAAGCACTTCTCAAAAATAATTAATTTTTAATATTTCTAGGATTTGGTGCTAAAAATTTATTTCTTAAAAGCAAGTTGAATGTAATAATGTAGCGACTCATATCTAGCTGGCTAATTTAATACTTTTAATTATCATAAATTTTACTTAATACTACTTTATTGAATGACCATACCATACAATTTGTGTACTACTACTATCTTTCCAAGAAATACAACTTCCTGTTAAGAGAAAAACAGTTCAGACACTACTTCAAATTATTATTTTTTCAAAAGTATCATTATTATTACTACTTTGAAGTAGTATGTAAGTTACATTTTGGAAATAATTTTGAAGCACTTCTGCTAAAAATTTAGAATCGGCAAAGTTCTTCCAATTTTTTTTTTTAAGCTGGAAAGCAAAATTACGACTTATTATAATACAAGTTGGCGCATCATTTGCACTACAATAACGAATTCAAATAACTTTTTTTTTAATGTATTTCATTTAACTTATACCTCGCAAATAATTGCAGAACACTCAAATAAAGAAAATATTTTACAATAAAAAAAAAAAAAAAAAAAATGATTGAATTCGCTATAATATAAAGAAAAGCACAGGTGGATTCGGACAATCTACATGGACTATGACCCGCATCCACTCTGAGTGCCTTCTTTGCCAAATGCATAACATGTGCCATGCTTGAATAAACATAGTAAAACCAAACAAAATATAAGAATTATAAAAGGGACATATGCATCTAATCAGTTTTTTTTTCAAATTTTGCATAGTCTTGGAAACCAATAAGATGGACACAGATATAGGAAAATGCAATCTACGAATGAGGAGTTATAACAAACTAATTTAATTTCGAAAAATTAGCACAGAAAGTAGCAGAAAGGATAAGCCGATCTATTTACAATAGCCTGCTAGGCGCTGGGAAAGTTTTAAGCTGTGCCAAATTTTAAAAAGTTTCATAAAGAGTTACGACAGTTTTCGTATCTCCAAGCCAGTATCTCCAAACAATGATAACTCCCAATCATTCAGTTTAACAATGTAGACTTTGAATTTTACTAATATTACTAGATCCAGAATACGAGGTGTGTTAAAAAAATAAGTTGAATTTTCAAATTTCGAAGGCTACGTACATTCGACTTTCGATTATAATTACTTTTTTTATGTTGGTACACTCGTCTTGAAGATATGTTGAAGGTTTTATCCATATCCATAAATAAGACAAGTGTTTTGCGTGTTCGGCGATTTTCTGCTATCGAAAAAAATGAATCAAAGAAGTTGCATCAAATTTTGCATAAAAAATACAGTTAAGTGTTCAAAAATACTTGAAATGATGACAGTGGCGTACGATGAGAGTCTCAAAAATGGTTACAAGTGGTACAAGCTTTTCACAGAAGGTCGAGAAGAAGTGAATGACGACGCTCGCTCTGGACGCCCCAGCACATCAACAACGGATGAAAATGTTGAGAAAGTGAAGAAAATTGTTAGGAAGAATCACAATTAGAGAAGTTGCTGGGGATGTCGGCATATCGTTCGGAATCTTTTCGGAAATTTTGGGCATGAAGCGTGTAGCAGCGAAGTTCGTTCCAAAGTTGCTGAGTTTTCACTAAAAACGATGATCCAGATTTGTTTAAAAAAGGGTCATAACTGGTGACGAGTCATGATATATGGTTATGACATCGAAACCAAAGCCCAATCGTCCCAATGGAAGTGTCCAGGAGAGGCAAGACAAAAAAAAAACATGCCTAGTTAGATCAAATGTTAAGGTTTTGCTCATTGTTTTCTTCGATTACCATCGCGTAGTGCATCAGAAGCTCTTACCACAAGGTCGTACGGTAAACAAGGAGTATTACTTTGAATTTATGCGTCGTTTACGAAAAAAACTTCCAGAATCAGGGGGAAAAAATCATGGCTTTTGCTTCACGACAATGCTTATGACAGACTATTTGGCCAAAAACAACAGCGTTATCATGCCTCACCCACCGTATTCACCAGATTTGGCCCCCTGCAACTTTTTCCTGTTCCCAAGATTGAGAAGATGAAAACGGAATGGCTGAGAGAGCTCGAGGACATACCAAAAACTGCCACAAATTTAATATACATATGCATATATATAAAGGAGATAAAATACTTTGAAGGAGATAAAATAAAATTGATGAAAAAATAAATATTTTTTGAGAAAATTAAAAATTCACCATATTTTTTGAACACAACTCGTAATTCAAAAAAATTAAGTTTATGAAACGCATGATGTGTGCCAAATTTGGATGCATTTGGAGTTCCATGCATGCAAAAGGAAAAAGCCCGGAAGAGTTATATCATTTAATAGTTTCAGGGCCTGGAAAACTAGAATATCATGACAATTTGATTTGTCACAAAATTCAAATAAGGGAAGTTTTCTAAGTGAATCAGGCTATTCGCCGTTGCAGTACTTTCATGGTTATGTTATTCTACGTAATATCCTTTATAACTTACGATCAGAGGTTTGAGTGTACAGTACTACCGTGGATTATTTATTTTGCCAAATATACAATTAAACTCAGTCAGACAATTTCTTCTCATGAATAGGACGTTATCAAATTTTCATATAAGGCATAGGAATAGGAATTTGTATTACATGAACTATTCCATCCGTCTATGGCTGCAGTTTGGAGGAAAGTGTTATCTCCATTAATCTTAATGTCATGTATGTAGCAATGGTTCATCTTTTGCTTAAACAAATGTGAACATTAATTTCAGTTGGCATTTGATTTCCGTTAGTTATTTTATTTTTTTTTTTCGCCTTTTTTTTGGCTTCTTATCCAAGCAAATCGTTTACCGCATTTAAAAGTCATGGTTTGGGGTGGCCGCAGTATAATCACATAAATCAACTTGTGATAATCAGAGGATTTCGCACTAAATTTATTAGACAACTGGAATAAACTTTCAGCATTTAATGCTGGTTGGTTTATAGCTTTTAATTTGTGAAATTAGCAAATTATCGGATTAAGCAAAGGCGTAAATTGTTTTGATGCCAACTGTAAAGGTGGGTTTAAGTGAATTTAAATGAATAGTACCACGTTAAGTTAATTTATTGTTTTAATTTATTGTTTCTGTATTAGAGTATCGTTATTTAAAGGGTATTTGTTTGTTTTGCATTTTTTGATTATAACTGCTAAATAACTTAAAAACAAGTTTTTGAATTTTTATGGAACATTACCTTAATCGTTATATCATATAAAAATTTGTTTTAAAACAAGAAATGGTCCATTTAATATCGAAATCAAAATCCTTATGCATCACTCCTGGAACGTCCCATAAAAATTGACTAATATTTCGATATTTAATTAATCCTCAGTAATTTCTCATTCATTTTTTCCATTATATTAGTTTATAATAATAATTTATTTACAATAGCCCAACGGTGGCGTATTGGTTAGTACATGTGATTATATTTAGCATGATCGCGAGTTTAATACCGTATACTGACACCTATCATTATTTTATGAACACTACGAGTAGTCGAGCAATCGACAAGTCTTATAAATCCTTCTCATACTGTGATGTTCGGAATCTTCGTTAAAGTGTAGGTCGAGTTGAGTTAGTCTGAATGTAGAATACTTGTAACTGAGCGCCTTAAGAAGCTCGTAAGTCGGACAATGTCTATATCGTCCAGATCTCCTAAGTCCCTAAATAAATAAGAGCCCAGTGTTAATCCACGCCTGTTCGCCAGGGCGGGGCAGTTGCTGAGAAGGTGTTCTATGGACTGCTCCTCCTCTTCATATCTACACCTCCTGCAGAATTCACTAGTCGCAACTTTCAATCTCACTGCATGTTTGCCCCGTCATGACGGATACAAGTAATGAGATGTCAGGTCTTGATAGCAAAAGCAGTTTGTATGAACGCTTCAGATCTAGGCGTCTGTTTGGATTGACTACAGCCTCGGACAGACGCTCACCTACCATTTGCTGCTAAATATGCTCTATCTTATAGTAGGAGCTTGCAAGTGTCTAGAGGCATGTTCACAGACTCCAACTCGGCTGAAGTCTGTAAGGTTGTCCCAAGTCTTGCCACCTCGTCTGTTCTGCAGTTCCTTAGTATATCTCTGCGGCCTGGCACCCACATAAGGTGAATTTTAAAGTGCCTAATCATCTCGTTAAGGTATCTGCGGCATTTTAGAGCTGACGTTGAGTTCAGGAAGACGGAATCCAGGGATTCCATAACAGCTTGACTGTCAGAGAATATGTTAATCCCCACCATGGTGAAGACGTTATACCTCCGCCATTCTGCCACTTCCTTAATGGAGAAATTTTCGATCTGATAAACACTACAGTGATCAGTTTGTATTCTTGCTGTACTTAGCGCTGGTCTTTGCCATAACCTCGAAACCAACCTGATTATTTATTTTTAATTTCGACACACACTTGTACCAGGAGTTCTACATTTCCATGTATCTTTATGTGATATAAGTATATGATACTTCTTATCGAACAATGGTTCAATCAGAGTGTAGTCTATAGTGGCTGTTACGTCAGGCACCATGTTAAGGATCACACTGTGACTATAACGGCTGTTTGACCACTGTGATCTTAGTCTTACTGCCGTAGCTGTAGCTGTCTGCATACTAATTATGCCCAGGGGTAGAAAATGCAAAATTACATTTAGTGCATCGGATGGCGTGGTGCCGGGCGCACCAGCGATGCACAGACTAGCTATCCTTTGGGCGTTGTCTAGTATCCTACAGCATGTGAACTTCTCAAGAGCCTTCCATCAGACGATAACTCCATACAACATAATCGGTCTTACTTCTGCAGTATAAAACCAGTGAACAATGCCAGACTTTAATCCCCATTGTTTCCCTATTGCCGTCTTGCACGCATATATTATCACTGTGGCCTTTTTCGCCCTATCCAAAATGTTGAGTTTGGAATGCATCTTTTTATCTAACAATAAACAAACGTATAATTCCGCGAAAGGAATTTCACTATCTCCCAGGAAGATAGAATCCCTAGGTGAAATCTTGTACCTCCTGGTGAACAGAATCACTTCGATCTTGTTTGGATTTACTTCGAGACCGTTATCCCCAGCCCTCTTCGTTACAGTGAGAAAGGCTCTTTAAGGGATGCCTCTGAATGTAACCAAAAACTTCACCCTAACTGCTATTGCACATCATCTGCGTATAGGACAACCTTGAGAGCAGCCTCCTCTAAAGAGAACAGAATACTGTTCAAAGCGAGGTTCCATAGTAGGGGAGATGGAACACCACGCTGAGGTATCATATGCCTAAGTCGCAATAGTAATATTCCCATTAAATTTGATCATCTCTGTATCAGCCATTTGTGTAGTAAAAGTTCGAAGTTATTGAGATATACGACTTATTTCCGTGAGGTTTTCTGTAGCAGATCCAAATAACTGAAACACTGTCAGGGTACAATAATAACATAATATTTCCGATTGATTGCCATAAATAACACTAGTAATGCTTTGTAATTACATTTTCTGCCAAACATTCCACAAAATTCCTTAAAATTCCAACATCAACATTATTTATTAACAATTCATTTGAACACTCAAGGGCGCCACGATCCACCTCTTCCACCTATCAAAACCAACAATATCCCTCAACCGCAATGGTCATTGTCAGTCACGCTTCCCATTTGGACAAAATTCCATTGAATGTAAACTTTGTATGCAAACCTTGGGCTCCACCTTCTATTATTTATGGTGTTTGCGGTTTTGTTGGCTACCACCGACAATTTTGACCACATCACCCACAATTACTATTTTATCAATGAAATTTCCTTTTACAGTTTATTTTTTTCAATGAATTTTTACTTCCTTTTCGAAATGTTTAAATCAAATGTTTTGGCAACTGTCTGACATTTCGTGCGGCAGCAGCAGACACTTGTGACACCATATGCCAAAACCCCAACTGGCATAGAGGCCATTAAGGAATGCTAAAAGAAAACGTATGCCATGGAATATAATGCTATTTGGCAAATGAGCCTGAGGTGTAATTTGGTCATTTATGAAGTCAGTTACGGTTTTTTTGCTGCTACCAAATCAAATTTGAATTCAACTGAAACTGTCATCGTTTTGAGTGCTCAAACGAGATTTATATTCCTGTTACGTTCGTTTCATATCTAAAAGACTGTTGTGCGTCGAGAAGCGGAGAAAATTTGTTTTGAATTTATATTGCATTGCAACATAAAGTCAGGTCTGGCCTCCCCCATTTCCCGGCATCACCTAACAACGTTTCAGCAATGACTGACACTGATGCCTGTTGCACTGCGCGGCTGTTGAAAACAGAAGCGCATTAAAATCGTAATTACTTTTGTTTTTACCTCAGAAACTCTTCCACCGTTAGCGTGTCTGTCGGTCAGCCAGTCTTCAGGCTCTCTACTGACCATCAGTTTTTGTAGATGTCTTATGTGAGTGTTTTTATTTTTCGCTGAGGTGCGCCCGCGCGCATGCGTCTGGCTTTGGCCACCAGCACCATATCACAGCACTCTTGGAAATATGTTAACCACATGCTTTCATGTGCTTGTCAATATGTTGAAGTGCTTGCTCTGCAAATAATATTTGACACAGTGCTAGGAATAGCAATACCCAGTTAATCGTTTTTAGTTTTTTTTTTTTTTTTTTTTTTTTTATGAAAGGAGTGTCAGACATTTGTCCGTGGTAGTAGTGAAGAAAAAAGACAATACAAAAATAGATGATACTTTGTTTCATTGAGGTGAATGGAATATAAAAATTGAAACATGATTATATTTCCTGAAATACTCATCAATACAAGGCAAGATCCCAGTCAATAAGAATACATTCAGTTGTTGGTGGCATCACTACTCGAATTTGATCTTTCTATTCCAAGATTCAAAGCAACATCTTCGTACCCTCAGTCTTGTCGGTATGTTGCTGTAAATTACTCGGTTCTAGTGAAATATTGGTCTAAACTGATGCACAATGGAAGAAAAAGCAAAATTGGAATATCTCGAAATTGTAGATCTTTCCCAGAATTGTACAGGATGTTCCCTAAAGGACAGTGGCAATTTTACTTTTTGAGAGCTAAATTTTTTGTCGTCTAATATGACTTACTCGTATTTCCCGATATACTCATTAAAAGAAAGGCAAAGTCCCAGTCAATAAAAATATATTCAGTTGTTAGTGGCATCACTACTCCCTACAATCTTTGTGTCTAAACTACAAAACTTTAGCCATAATTTTAAGTATACCTATATATATAATGTATTTGAATTTACCAGTGAATTTATGTTAAAATTCACCTCTTTTTTTGTATATTAAAATGTACTTTTGTAAACATAAAGGGTGTCCAAACAAGTACGCAAGATTTAAATTTGGCGCCATTCAGAGTGTCACTGTTTGACATTTGAACAATTGTTATTGTTTGCTAGTAGAAGGTACGAGGTTAGTAAAAATGGAGCACTACACGAATGAACAACGCATTCTCATTGTGAAATTGTTTTACCAAAATGGTGAAAGTTTTGCGGATACAGTTCGCAAATTGCGATCAATTTGGGGTCACAATAATGCTCCAAAAGAGTCAACTGTAAAGAGATTAATGGACAAATTTGCCAAAACTTGGCCTGTTAGTGATGTAAAGACAACAACGCGCCTTCGACCAGGTCGATCGACCCAAAATGTCGCAGTTGTATGTGATGATGTCGCTCAAACTCCATCCACCTCAATTCGACACCGAGCTCAGCAAATTGGTGTCTCCAAATCCATTATGCAGCGAATTTTGACGAAAGATTTACATCTTCATGCATACAAAGTTCAATTGACTCAGGAACTGAAGCCAGCTGACCATGGACAGCGAAGGGAGTTCGTTAATTGGGTATTGGAGAGATAACATGAAAATGCTGATGTTGCCGATAAAATCATCTTCAGTGACGAGGTCCATTTCCATCTTGATGGCTTCGTCAATAGGCAGAATTGTCGCATTTGGGGTGAGGAAAATCCTCGAGTGGTTCACGAGAAGCAAATGCATCCTCAACGTGTCACTGTGTGGTGTGGATTTTGGGCTGGAAGGATCATTGGACCTTGTTTTTATGAAAATGAGACATATCAAGCGCAAACAGTCAATGGTGTTCGGTATCGTGAAATGATACCCAGTTTTTTCGTGCCTGGAATTGAAGAAATGAATGTGGAACCAAAGAAACAATTCAATTGCTGCATCATCTTGCGTTCTTGTTGGGACACCC
This sequence comes from Philornis downsi, assembly GCA_019455685.1. Classification (NCBI taxonomy): domain Eukaryota; kingdom Metazoa; phylum Arthropoda; class Insecta; order Diptera; family Muscidae; genus Philornis; species Philornis downsi. Next base: position 3,343,706 of record JAHXMU010000056.1, on the reverse strand, counting down.
TTTATTTATACTGAATTGCAACCTCTCACCATAAGCAGTTCGACATTTAGTGCGTATATTTTTCCGACAAATGTGTGTCAGGGTTTTTGGAGTCTCAGATGAATATTTTTAGTTTCCATGGCAAAATAGGGCTCCCATTTGGTTGCAGAAGTTGATAAAATTATAAATTGTTGCATCATAAAAATGATAACGCGACATTTTATTATACGATGTCTGAAGTGAGTTAGCTCTGCCCAATGAAATCTAATTTTTTCCAAAATTTACCCTTATTTTATCCGAATTAATAATGCCCAATTTGGCTGGAACTTTTATAATTACATCTTTGGTCTTTTGACTAAATCTGTTACATGACTTTTGATTTGCTCAAAAGATATGTGATAATTCAGATAATTCATGCTGGATGTTAAATTTTTGATTTCATCCCTTTGGGTGAAGGTATACAAACGATACAAGAGAATTTTTTGTGTTCCCGCAGTTTGTCGCCTCCATTAAATCTTTCACTTCGCAGTTTAATGGTCAAATTGAAATAAGCAAATTTTGTTAATATGAGTTAGCTGGAAAAGTAACAGAGTAATTAAAAAACGCTTTATGTCCACTTCTATTTTGCAAATTGGTCAATTGCAGTTCATGGACAAATTAGAGTTATGTATGCGATACGTTAATGACTTCCAAATGATATTCATTGCGATAGTTTTGGTCCATTTTCTTCCGCATATGCATTTTATGCCCCTAATACTTTTAAGCTGTTTGCCTGGAAACTAATCTGAGTGAAATTCCGTTGAATTCCGCAAGCGTATTAAGGCAACTCTAATCGAAAAAGAAAAAGTAGTTCGCATTAAATTGCTTACTTGGAAAGAAGGTAACAACAGTATAGTGGTAACACTCTCTTTTAGAGTGTACAAATCCTTTGAAAAGTGCTATTATTGTTGCGAGTTTTTTTTTTTTTTTTTTTTGCAATCATTTATAATTCATATATAACTCGCACACGTCCCAAAACAGCATTTGCCGACTCTTACGAAATATTCATAAAAATGCCATAGCTAATCATTATGCATATTTTGGTATTATGTAAATCTTTGTATGACGTGAAAGTGTAGCAGAAAACAATGTGACTCTGATATGGAAAGTTTGCAACAGGTGTCATAAGTTGCCGGCATGAAAGTGCGAATAATAGCACTTCTATTATTTCGGTTAATGGATGTTACAAACCTTATACACTGCATCAACCTACGTCATAACTCTCATAATAGACACATCAACACATGGCCCTGAAATGTGCAGCTTTTTTCTTATCGCAACACTTCAATCTAAAATATTTAGAAGTTAGCGTACACTAAAAGAATAACCTGAACTTGTGAGTTTTGAATAGTATAATATCAATGGCATTGTTAGTGGCATTGTATTTTACAACTTTTTTTTATTTTTAGTTTGTAGGGAACGCCTCTTTGCATTTGATGTTTTATTGTACGATTATGACGTCTGTGTCAATCGCGCTAATCTCTGACAAGATTTGCTGCTTAAGTCTTTTGTTTTCTAGAACAAATATTTTATTACAGCGAACTTGTTGTTACAGCAAACAGATGTGATTGTTTTTTTCAGACAAATAACTTTATAAAGCAGAAACCTTAAGAGAAAAGTAAACATTCAAATTCACGTATTCTGATATCACTTCTAAAGTACAATAAAGCCAATGTACATATTAGAATGGATTTTTGTACAGATTTTTATAATACATAGGGTGGCGCATAAGCAACGTTAAGATTTGATCAGTGAATACATTTTTTGTTTGTCTTTTTTTCCGTCTCTTTACAGAATTAACTTAATAACACTGGGGAAATTTATGATGGAAAGGCTCAGCCCAGAACAAAGAACCAAAGTTGTTCAATTTTACTTTGAAAGTCAGCTTTTGATTATTCAAATCATATCGAAATTTCTTTCATGTTCGCAATGCTTCTAGCGCTACAACAATTTACCGATTGGTTCAGCGTTTTGGGCAACAAGTGGACGTCTGTGATCTTCCGCGTGCTGGAAAACCTCGTGCAGTTCGAAATGAAGTGACCATTGCTCGAATGCAAGCAAGTATTGAGGAAAGCCCTAAAACTTCCACCAGGCGACGTTCTCAGCAGTCAGAGATGTCCAGAAGGTCTTTGCAAAGAATTTTATATACTCGTGTGTTACATCTTTTCCCATATAAGATGCAATTGGTTCACGAGTTAAAACCAAATGATGCACAAGAACGCATTCAATATAGGCGCCGTTAACGTTACTAGTATACGAGGTGTGTTCAAAAAAAAAGATGCATTTTTAAATTTCGCGGGCTTCGTACATTGCACTTTCGACTATTATTATTTTTTACGTTATTACACTCGTTTAAAAAATATGTTGACGATTTTATCCATATAGCATGTTTAGTTTGTTTGTGAGAGGCATAAATAAGACAAGTGTTTTGCGTGTTCGGCGATTTTCTGCTGTAGAAAAAAATGGATCAAAGAAGCTGCATCAAATTCTGTGTAAAAAATGGAATTAAGTGCTTAAAAACACTTGAAATGTTGGCAGTGGTATATGGTGGGAACACTCTGAGTCAAACAAATGTTTACAAGTGGTACAAGCTTTTCACAGATGGTCGAGAAGATGTGAATGACGTTGCTCGCTCTGGACGCCCCAGCACATCAACAACCAATGAAAATGTTGAGAAAGTGAAGAAAAATGTTATGAAGAGCCGTCGAATCGCAATTAGAAAAGTTGCTGAGGATATCAGCATATCGGTTGAGTCATGTCATGCAATCTTTTCAGAAATTTTGGGCATGAAGCGTGTGGCAGCGAAATTCGTTCCAAAATTGCTGAATTTTGACCAAAAACTACGTCACATGAGCATCACTCAGGAATTGTTTAATGACGTCAACTATGATCTAGATTTGCTTAAAAGGGTCATAACTGGTGACGAATCATGGGTATATGATTATGACATTGAAACCAAAGCCCAATCGTTCCAATGGAAGAGTCCAAAAGGAGCAAGACCAAAAAAAGCACGCCAAGTGCGATCAAATGTCAAGGTTTTGCTAACTGTTTTCTTCGATAACCATGTCGTAGTGCATCAGGAGTTTTTACCACAAGGTCGTACGGTAAATGAGGAGTATTATCTTGAAGTTGTGCGCCGTTTACGTGAAGCAATACGAAAAAAACGCCCGGAATTGTGGGAAAATAATTCATGGCTTTTGCATCGTGATGATGCTTCTGCTCACTCATCTTTGCTTGTGAGAGATTATTTGGTCAGAAACAATACCGTTATCATCCTCAGCGACCGTGTTCGCCAGATTTGACTCCCTGCGACTTTTTCTTGTTCCCAAGATTGAAGAAAGGAAAGGATGGCGTTTTGCGACGATTGAGGAGATAAAAACCGAATCGCTGAGGCAGCTCAAGGACATACCAAAAAAGCGTATATCAGGATTGCTTCGAGGATTGGAAAAAATACTGGCAAAAGTGTATTATATCTGAGGGGGACTACTTTCAAGGAGATGAAATAGAAATTGATGAATAAATAAATATTTCCGGAGACAAATGAAAATTCACTTTATTTTCGGAGACACCTCGTATTTCTACATGTAAACGGATGACAAAGCTGATGATTCTAGCAAATTCTTTTAATAGTTAAATAATGTAAAAACTGATATTCTTTGTAAATTACAAGAAAGAAGGGAATAGAAAAAGAATTGTAATCTGAAAACAAACCATTTTATTTCATTGTTATATTACTTGTCGTGTTACAATTTGCCGTTTCTGTTTGAGCTAATAAAACAATAAATTAATATTGTTTGCTTCAAACGTTGCACAGTTTTATCAAAACTCCCAACCATGTAGTGGATTGAGTTGTGTGTTGTGATTATTACGAAACCTAGATTATCATTGTTGTACTTTCAAATAGCAGAACAAAAGAACCTCGCACCTTCAAACTATACTCTCTGCTCCTTCTTTAATGCAGAGCATTAAATCATTACGTAGCGTCCGATGCAATAACAAAAGAAAAAAGAAAAACATAATTGTTTCATGTCCTCAGTTACCAAATTGTGTTGTATTTGTTTTGTAATTGATTTCCTTGGTCACTGTGTTCGCCAGCAACTTACATTCACCTACTTCTTCTTATAGCCATCAAGAAAAATGGATTAGTCGTGTTATTAGTCGGACTCCATCCAAGGCATTTTCGTCCGTTTTGCCTTTCCCAAAAATACGATAAACAGCAACATGAAAACAGACCAAGCAAATTAACTTGTTGACAAACTTCGTTATAGACATAACATTAGTCTCAGCATTAATATGAAACACTTTTTTTAAACACTCAATTATCCAGCCATAAATTGGCCAATACCCAGGGATACATGGCGATGGGTGAAATGGACACTATCAAAACGGACAGAGACCAGCCGTCGGCAGCTAGACTACAAAAACACAAAATGGAATGGAGATCGTAGTTTATAAGTGGGTGAATATGAGCGATCAACTTCTGGAATGGTTTAAACAAAGCAAAAAAAAAAGAGGTGGAATTTGAATGCTGTCGGTGTTATGCACGATGGACAAATTTATTGATTAAAGCATAAAATTGGAGCTATTAAACAATAAACTGACGATGTTGCATCTGGGAGGAGACAGTGGTTGACATTGATATATTTGTGACTGGAACCAAAACGTAATCTGGACGAAAAATCTGAAATTTATTGCGATGGATTAAAATTTGTACACAAACTGGAAAACTTCAGTCAAGGATATTTGAATGCAATGTCCAAGTAGATGTTTTTAGTGCAAATGACGGTAGGCTTTTTTTTCTTAGGTGGCGACTGGAATTGACTAGTTATCCATTTTACGCGGCCCGTAGAAAATAATTCAAAGCACTTCGATCTTCTGCGCTTCTCCTCCAATTTGCCACATCAAGTTTCGATAGTATTTCAAAAGCCTGGTCCTTCCAATGCAGTTTTGGTCACCTTCATCTGCACCGTCCATTGAGTACGTTATCGAAAACTTTTCGTATCGGAGCACTTGGGTCCGTCCGCACAACATAACCGAACCAAAGCAAACGCTGTTTATTAATGTGTTTGACCTCGTCGATATCGGCATATAGCTCATACAGCTCATTGTTCATGCGACGCCGATACTCTCCGTCAAAGATGATGGGTTCTTGTATTTTCCGAAGAATTTTCCTCTCGAAAACTGGCAGTACTGATTTATCCGCTTGCGTTACAACTCAGGATCCTGCGCCATGTAACAAGACAGAATCATCGTCTGGTACAGTCGGATTTTTGTTTGTCGAGAGAGGGCTTTATCATTGCTTGCTTAACATCTGTTAGCAAGCAACACTTTCCTCTTTATCTCCATGCTGACATCTTTCGTGTTGTTTACAGCGGAAACAAGGTAGATGAATTCTTCCACCACTTTAAAATTATAATTGCCAACGTTCACACAGCGTCTGTTCGTTGAAACCATTAACTTTACTTTGTTCTAGTTAACCACCAGACCCATTTTCCCAGCTTACTTCTCGATGCTTGAGCAGGCTGCAGTAACAAGCCTTTTTACACTAAACAAGGATTTAGGCAGTGCGACAGTCTATCGGGCGACCTTTTCAATATACTGTTGGAGATGATGGAGATGAGGAAAACTGCAGTTAACACTACTGGTACCATCTTTAATAAAATCCATATGTTATTCGCACATGGAGAAGACACAGACAAGTAACATGAAACATGAAAATGAAACATGAGATTGCAGTCAAGACAAATCAATCAAAAAGGCGTTTTTTAATTACCATTTATTCATTAATAGAAAGCGGTTTTTAGCTTAATACAAATCATTTAAATGTTCTTGATCAATTAGATGCCTTTTTCTATGGCTTCAAACTATTCAAAAAAATGGGCTCTGTTTTGGCTATCAATCCATCATCCGATAAAAAGTTCTTTGCTGCTGGCAATCTGTTGAGGACTGGAGAAAGATAATAGTCGCAAGCCAAGCCATATATGGACTTTACGAAAGATGACCAATCTTTGCATAGCTAAATTCCCTTATATTGGCCCTCGTTTTCCCTGCTTTGAGTGCAAGGCGTTATTTTGGTGAGAAAGGTCTTTTTATTCTACAAAAATTCATGACAATATTGAGCAGTGATTATTTTAATAGTCTATTTGAACAAGGCAGAAAATTTACACTATCACCTTGCCGGTCGATGATTTTATATGCTTCTGTGCGATTCCACCCTTCGAAATCCGATACGTAGCTATTAATCCAAATTTCATAAACTTTTTAGAATCGTCGAAGAAATCACTATTATTATGTCGCACTTAGGCTACATTTTGGTGCGAAACAGTGTCCAGCCTAATCTTTTGCGAGGCAGGGAACAAGTACAGCAACCAACGCCCACTCAGCTTTCGCATGTTCAGATAATTTTTGGACAGGCCTTCTGAGAAAATTTTACCGATATCAGCTAACCCGTGCAATTAAATTTTCGAACACCTATCACAGGAATTTAAATTTTTTCGATCGTTTTGTGCACAAATTGGAAGACTATAACTACGAACTACTACTACATTTCGAAATCCCAGCAAAAATATTTTGAACAGTTGGAAAAAATGGAACTCAATGTTTGCACTCTTAGGGCTCCATCCAAGCAATACGAGGATTTGGGTCCAAGGTCTAAAAAAATGTATATCAACTTCACTTTCAACTATGACCGTTGAACAAGTTTCAGATACGTTTAAGGCTGTGTTAAAAAAAGAAGATCAGGTTGCGGAGGCTATTAAAATTCCTGATGTTCTTTCAAGTGTATCGCTCAGACGATTAAAACGAATTCGTAAGAGCGTACCAACACCATCATCTGATTCAGTGTTTACTGCGGAAGAAGCTACTGCTCTTATATTGCAACTGGGACTCAGTCGAAATGATTACAAAACTCTTAGAATGGCATTAATAGAAAAAGCTGTCCACGTTTTACTATCGTATAGTGCACTACACGAAACAAAGAAAATTATAATATCATCTCATATTAAAGTTATTGGTCGAAGAGTTTCCACTAGACTCGAACAAACAACATCATCAGCCAACTACTAAGTGCGCAACTAAGTTCCCGCTGTTTGCCAATAGATGGCACCAGCTGTAAGTGCTAGTCAATTGTGCCATAACCTAACCGCCATGGGCCAAGCTTAGGCATACGTAAAACATAGCGCCTCGACACAATAGCGATTTTCTTTTGACGCCATTTTTTTTTAGTTGTGTGCCGAGCTTTCGAAAAAATGTAAAAAATCCTATGAAATTTTTTATTGTGTATATTTGTTAATGCAATTTTAAATTTATAGAGAAATTTTAGTAGTGAGTTCAAAACTAAAGGAAAAAGTAGAGATTTATCTAGAAATTCCTTAAACTTAAAAAATTTCTAAAAATGTTATGTTTTACTCTTTTTTTTTTTTTTGCTGTATTTGCCCTGTCAAAAAGGCGGGCGAAAATTCCCTCATTAAAATTATTCACAACATATCAGCCTGTAAAATTCAGGTTTTCGTTTTTTGATACCAGTAGTGCGTTTGAGGAATGCAGAGCTCAACTGTGGGGCAGAGCCAGCCGCAGCAACGTGGATAAAATCCAAAGGGTACAATCAAAGATGTTACGAGACATTACTGGAGCTCCTTCGTAAATGAGAAACTGTGATATACATATATAGGTATAGGAACTTGAATATACCATATGTGAAAGATGAGATAGAAAGATCAAAGCAAAACATATGACCAGAATAGAACATCACCGTAGTGTTCCAGCTAGGAGCCTTGCTTACCCTTCTGCACCTTCCAGATTTTGGAGAAGTGATTTTACAGTCCCATGAAAGGGGAAAAAAACATGACCCCTGCCGAAAGTGCATTGTCATTTTTTTTTTTTTTTTTGATTTTCGTTGTGATTCTTTTCGGAGATTTGTTGAAAGGGAAAATTATGCTTTGAATTTTGTGACCATTGATCTTAATTTTCCATTCCTTAAAGTACTCGTTGCAGGCCATAACACTATTTTCCATTTTCTTTAAGAGGGCGTTTGTTAACTTGCTTGATGAAATTGGCACCGTATTGTCTGCTTAATAAGCAATTTCAACTTCTTTGGAAGTTTCAAATCCGAAGAACTGACCGAGTGCAAAATTGGTGAAAAAATTGATCCTTGCGGTACTCCTGCCGGAACACTTTTGAATGATAAGATACTCTGCCTAACCAAAACTGCAAATTCTCTGTTGTCTTGAAATATAAGGTGGCGCATAAGTAACGTTAACGGCGACTATATTGAATGCGTTTTTGTGTATCATTTGCATCTTATATGGGAAAAGATGTAACATATGTAAAATTCTTTTCAAAGACCGCCTAGACATCTCTAACTGCTGAGAACGTCGCCTGGTGGAAGTTTCGCTGGACCAATCGGTAAATTGTTGGAGCGCTAAGAGCATTTCGAACATAAAAGAAGTTCCGATATGATCTGAATAATCGAATGCTGACTTTAAAAGTAAAATTAAACAACTTTGGTTCTTTGTTCTGTGCTGAGCCTTTGAATCACAAATTTCCCAAGCATTATTCAGTTAATTTTGTAAAGAGACGAAAAAAAAAATGACTTAAACCAAAAATATATTCACTGATCAAGCCTTAACGTTACGTATGCGCCACCATATATTAACCCCGTTGACTTTATGTTGCGCTTGTTCCTGGTTAATTTGGTTTTTTTATTCTACCAATTTGTTGAATAGTGTTATGTTCTTTTTTAAATCCAAATTGCTTATCGGATATTATCCTGTGTGACGTCGCAACCTCATCTATACTGTTGTGAATTAGTTTTTTATATATTTTTCCTAAATTGCTTAGGAGACTTATGGGTCTGTAGACGGTAGGATTGTTTGAAGGTTTGTTAGGTTTGGGAATAGCTCTTACCTTAGCTTTCTTAACAGCCGTTGGAAAATAATTTAGACGTGTACAACTGTTGAATATTATGGTCAACAATTGTATTACTTTTATGGGAATATTTTTCAAAAGCGAACTTGCCACGCCATGGAATCCTCTAGCTTTTGGTGATCTTAATTTGCTCAGTATGATAAATGTTTCGGGTGTAGTGATAAATACAGCCCTGTCCTCAACTTTCGGATGTAGTGCAACTTTGTTTACGTTGCTATCATTTGGATGAGTGTAGCTCAGGGTTAGCTTCCCCCCTTTTTCTTCGTCTGTAATCAGCTTATTGTGACCGTCCACTAAAATAGGAACTTTCCTATTACTTTTACATCTCAAAGAACGGTTTATCGTCCAAAATCGTTTATCTCCAGCTTAGGGATGTTCTAGGAGCGTAGACCATTTCTTATTTTCTTTTCTTTATCCTTTATTTTACTTTGTTTATTGGAGATGCAAAAAATAATTAGAACATAATGCGAGTACATACATAATAAAAATCAAATAGAATTTTCTTCGATTTAATAACTAGCGAATATTTCAAATTTTAAACTTTGCGCTTATGATGTAGGAATAGAATTATTTGACAAGTGTATGTTTTATGCAATCTCAGACGAATATTTGTAATTGTTACAAACAGAATGATGGAACATGTATACTACCCATCTTACCAAGTTTCCAACTTCGCCAATTGGCCATGTAATTTAGCAATACGTGAAAAATAATAGAAAAGTTTTAATCGGGTTTGCGAATTTGTTAGTCGAGATGAATTTATTTTTGTTTGCTATTTCTAGAATGTGAAAATAAATGAAATCAAGAAGTAATTTCTAGTCTTCCAATAAATATACTGAGATTCTTAATCGCAAAGCAGACTATTTTGAGAAGTCTCCTTAAATATATTTACCTTAAATATAAATTCCTGGTAATTCCGTGAACGTAAGACGTTATGCACCACTGTACATTTTTGAGATTTTGCATACTTATTTGGTGGAATTCTATTACTGCACAGTATTTAAGTGTTGCAAATCCATAATAACGTTCCAGAAAATCGCTGACATCGATGTAAAAGCGTTTTCTTCGAAGAGAAAAATGACAGGTGCTACAGAGAGACGCCCCCATTGGTAAGGCTAGTACCACTTCGATGCTTCAACCTTTCAATCAAGGTGTTAATACAACAGTAAATTCATTTGTGCCTGTTTATTCATAGCCAGACCTTCGTTTCCGTGTCTTTCTTTAGGTTATCTTTGTAATATCCAATTAAAAACTCAAAAGCTTCCAAAAATGCTTCCAAAAGTAACCAACGTGTTTTGTCTTTCGCCACAAGCCGTTACAAACCCATACACGCTGCCAGACTGCAGCTTATGTTGTTAACCCTTTCCCTTTTTTCAATGCGAACTCCAACTATGATCCCCATGCAGTGTTTAATAAGACTCTGCAAGACATAATGACCAAATTAAAAGTGAACACTGAAATCGTTGGGCCGCCACTGCCACCACCTCTGTGTTTAGTTCGCATTAGCTGGAGAGTGATCCCTGTTGGGTTTACCGGCTTAATCGTGAGGTTAACTTCATCACACTTTGGTGGCAACTACTGTTTAGCTGCCGATTCTTGTGTTTGCAAAGTTTGCCGTTTAAATCAAAAGCTACATTTATTTACTTATACTTTTTAAAGCAGAAAATTCAATAAAACTCGTTACCAAAGTAGTGATAATTTAAATTCGGACCTATCATTTCACGACCTCTTCAACAGCTTTTCTGACCATAAAATGTGTATGTACGAGTATGTTGGCCATTGTAAGGAGGATTGCCTTGTTAAAATTGTTATTAATTGTTAATATTTCAAATCAAAAGGACCATAAATTGGCACGTCGTTTTACTTTTTGCAATTTCTTTACATTTAAGTATTCAAACAAGCAGGAGTAGCATTAAGCAGGGACATAGAATATAATTAAATAACATAGACCACATTTGTATCTTTTGGCAGGAATTTGAGATGAGGCTCCGAACATCTATACTGTGATTAGAAGCGACAAGCGTCTATCGCTTGTATGGTCGTGGGTTCTAACCCCGATATTACTACCTATTTTTCTTTGTGCGGTGAAATGTGGGAAGCTTTGCAATGGACTTTATTTTCTTTGTAATATCTGCCTCTATAAGCACAACCAGAAGTGGTCATTTGAGGCCCAACGAAATATATTTAAAAAGATATAGTAAAAGATGGCTTTAGTAATTTGTATTTCGCATTTCATAAGTTAGATTATGTTGCGCTAGATGGCGTTAGAAACATAACGCTTTGTAGCCAAAACCGACAGGGATAGTTTTGTGTTTGTTTGACCTAGCATTGTTCAAGCGTACGTAAAGAATGGACACCACCAAGGAGAAAATATGACACATTTTAAGGGCATTTCTTCCACAAATTAGAAAATACAAGCCAGGCAGCTAACAATGTGAATAGTGTTTATGGTGCTGATACTGATACAGTCAATCATGCGCAACTTTGGTTTTGTCGGCCTCATTTCGCTAATTTTGATGTCAAAGGTTCATCACACTCTTAAAGGGCAATTATCGAAAATATCTATAGAATATTAGAAAGTCAGACTGTCATGTAAACACGTTAGCAGGTTATAGATACGAAGAAATCAGAAACAATGTATGGAAGGTACTGGAAGGTACGGAAACACTTAGAATATTATTTCTGCTTTTTTTTGGAATATTTGAATTACATTTACCCCCATTAAAAGGATGTAACGCAATCAGTCAACTTGTGTAAATTACTTTATGAGCATTTAAATTACACTAACGCGATGTGAAGACGGCATGCTTCTATAGGGTGATTTTTTTAGTCGTAGCTTTTTTTTTAATCGAATAAAACACTCAAATTTGCATCATATATTAAAATTAGTTATGGGAATCGATAAATTGGTCTTTGCTATTTAATTTTTAAAGATAATTTCATGTAAATGTTGTCCGCGGCTCTGTCTCAAGTATTACGTCACTTTTTCGAGTATTTCGGCCTCTATTTCTCGAATAACGCATGTTATGTTACCCTGTAAGGCTTCAATAGTGTTTGGGTTGTCCACATAGATTAACGATTTAATATAACTCCACAAGAAATAATCAAGAGGCATTAAATCGCAAGATCTTGGAGACCAATTAATAGGGCCAAATCGAGAAATAAGCTGCTCACCAAATTCATCCCCCAACATATCCATTTTTTTACGAGCAGTGTGGCATCTTCCACCATCCTGATGAAACCACATGTCAACCAAGTTCAACTCAGCCAATTGGGGCAAAAAAAAAAAAAAATCCTTGTGGTTGAGTAACACATGCCCAATCGCTCAGAACGGCGAAGCATTGACATTTCACGATCGTCATTAACACTGGTCGCTACGGCTGCAATATTTTCTTCGGTACGCACTCTACGCCTGCGAGTCAATGGTTTTATGTCAAACAAAGTACATTTGGTGCAAAATTTGGAAATAACAGCACGAATTGTTGATTCAGCAGGTCGATTATGACGACCATAAAATGGTCGTATCAAATGATGCACTTTTTTACAGAGCACGAATGTTGATAATAAATTTCAACAACGATCGTTGCTCGTTTGTTAGTCTTTCCATGATGAAATGGCAGGGTATACTGTACACTTTTCACTTTGACAGATGACGTTTGGACGCCACTACCAACCAGTGCTGCTAACCTGAAAAACTTAAATCTTAAAAAATCATCCTATGTTAGCGACAAAACTGACTATAAATTTTTATGTATGCAAAAAAATAGAAAACGATGGACAACACAAAGCAAAATAGAAAAGAAGAAGACTTCATTATTCGAAAATCCAGTTTTATGTGCAAAAATGCATTGCCTTTAAATGAATTGCGCTGAGTGATATCCTAAAAAAATAGGTCATGTAGGAGATGATGTAGGAAATTGAAAATCTCAGGTGAATTGACTTACGTACGAGTGCATCATCACTGAGTATTCTTTAACAGTGGTGCACAAATATGCGGAGCGCCGGAAAGGGATTAGTAAACCGCTTGTTTATCATCAACAAATGTTCTTAATTAACGCATAATACCGTATTTAGTACAATTACAAAATATGAACTCAGAATTAGTAGAATTGGTAGCAGAACCAGAGGAGTTATTCGTCCGATTTTTTCACGTCTTACAGCGGGAATAAATCCTAATTTTTTTTAAAGGGAAAATTAGATTTCATTAAATTGTCTAATGTCTCTATAAGAGATACTAGAATAATCATGGTACTGAATTGTCATTCTAGGAATTAAGTCTATCAAACGCATGACGCGGTCAGATCGGTTCCAGAAGGGACGTGACTACAGTGCGATGAATAAATTAATATGTTGTTGCAGTCTAAGAGGTAGTCTGGTATCCCCTAACAGCTATGGATTTTCCCCACCTCTGCATTTTACTACGCGTTCAAGAGAGTTTTCGCCTCGTTTTTCATATGGCACCCAGACACTAGTTGATCATCAGAAAACATCATTGGATATAGTGCACTTGTACTTGTACTTGTTTTGGCATAACCAGAGTCATTTTCTGTCTGGATCGTATTCCCAGTCAGGGGAGTTCAATGGTGGCTTTTTAAGCCAATGATGTTAACTGTGCCATAAGTTACAAACAATACCTATGAAATTATTATCACATTTATTTGCCGTATTTTGTCGTCTGCGTCGTTTTTCTCGCTTTACTGGAGTAGGACACTGCTGATGCTGATGTTGGCCTATTATATTTATTTGCTCTTGCTTCTTGGAGGTGATTGTATTCACTTCAATGTTGTTATTGGTTTGGGTTGTGCAATACCTTTTATTCGCCAAATAAGTTATCCCATTTTAGTTATTGCGTTGTTATGTTTGCTCTTTGTTGTGTTACATTTTCGTAGTATATAAATTAAAATCGCCATTGTTAAAGATTTATGGATTAAAGTGATTGGTAGGACTTACACAAATTATCTGAGATTTCTTTTCGAATAACAATCACATATTTATAGCTAAGATATTAAATGTAACACAATTTATTAACATTTATTTTGGTTGTTGAGCAAATAAAAATGTCCATTGTAAACAATCCGATTGGTTCCATCATTGATGATTTTGAATGAAAATGCACCAGAATCAGCAGGTTGGTTTACGAAAAACCAAATGTATATTCTGTCAAATAACTCCCAGGAATTAATAAAACAAATAATAAAACACAAAATAATCCATTCAAATATATTGTATATCCGATATAATACTCTTATGCCAAAGAACAACCCAATTCTCAAAAAACTTTTCATGCCCATTTTGCGTAATTGAACCCAATACTGATCACGAATTCTCTTTTATATCTCCTAACGATTGAAAGCAGGTGCCCCGGAGTTATAATTCGGATTTTGGAAAGAGGAAAATTTAGCCGGAACCATATCAGGTGAATATCGTTATTGGTTTTACAGTATCTTTAAAAAAATAGCACAATTGGAAAAATCATGACTCTACGTTTCTTTTATTAGCAATATTTTTAATTTTCGACACTGTCTAAGTTATGATGCATCCAATACTTCCATTATAATCAACTTTGTCCGATTTCAAACTTCGTTTTCTTTGTAGATCATTCAAAATTTTTTTCAGGAAACAATGGTGAGTTCAGCTTAACATTATTTTTGATAGGACTAAATTTCTTTCAAAATTGCTTCTGACTTTCACTTTTTACTTCTTTAATCATCACTTTAAATAGGACTATTTTCAAACAAGACAACCGCAAGAGATGTGGTTTTGCTAAAAAAAAAATGAGTTTTCTTAATTATAATAATTTTTTAATAATAACAAAAAGAATAGCAAAACAAAAAGGGGCAAATTTTTAATTGTAAGTTTTTCACCTTCCGTAGGGTCCATTTAACGGACAATTTTAAATAAAGGTTGAAAAATTGTAACCGCAAACCGATATGCAACTGATCTGCTCTACTCTAACTTATTATTATAAACTTTCCTTTGTCAAATCAAACCCAGGCGATCCCAAAATTTTCGGAAAACATTTTTTTATTTATCAACGTAATTTCGTTTCAGCTCGATACACTTTTTCCAGCGATAATCAATAACTTCTATACCTTGTTTATAGCACGAAGTGTCAAACTCCTTTAAATAGCCATTAACCAGCCATTAGCCATTAGCAGATTCCACCTCTTTATTGTTGGCAAATATTTTACGACAGATCATTTTTTCAAGTTTGGAAAAGAAATTAGTCCGAAGGAGAAATTACACAGGTAATGAGATGCATGATGAAACAACTCGAACTTTAATCCATTAATTTTTGGCTATCGCAATAGTGGATATGTGAACTGGAGCATTGTCTTTGCCTTTGTCTTTGCCATGACTTTGCCTGCAGATGGAACTTTCTTCGTCTTTTTTGGACACGATTCCCCCATTCCAGTCCACTACTTTGATTGTTCCTCTGTCTCAGGAATTGAAGCAAAAAACAGAGCTTTATTGCGGTGAAACATAGACAAGTTCTACTGCTCTACTGAAACATCTTCGCTACGCTGTTTTTGTTCTATTGAAAGCAAGCGTGGCACCCATCTTGCGCACAGCTTTCTCATCTGCAAATATCCGGTCAATATACAACGTTTATCACTTTTCGAAATGACTATCATTTCAACTAGCTCACGCACCTTCAGTCGAAGATCGCCCAATACAATTTTGTGGATTTTCTTAACTACGATGTTCGTCTCGGCAGCTAGTACGGCGTCGTTGGAGTTTCGCTACCCAGCATTTTACTGTCTCGCCTAGAGTAAAATCTAGCTCGCCTTTAATATTCAATGGATTGAGACCTTTCAAATGGAAATATTGTATTACATAACTGTGACCAATTTTCCATGTTTACAAATTCACTGAGATCGTTATTTTTGGTGGCTCAAATAAAAATACTAAACAAGGTTGAGCCAAAGTAAAACTATATTTTGAACCAGCTATTTGTAAAACTTTAAGGAATATCTCTTGATAATATGTTTTTTTTATCATAGATTTGCGTATTTAAAACATATGTTGCCATCTAAGCGCCGTTTCAAAATATCCATAATAGCGATTCCTTGTAAAACTCCCAACGTCTCAAAATAACAAATTGTGAGTTAAGTCGTTTTTGTCTTTATGCCTAGATATTTTGTTTGCAAACTCAAATGCGATTACATACATGACCTCTTACATTTTTCGGTTTAGCGGTTTTGCTACCGCATTAAGTGCTATGTAGCCTTCCTCAAGGACTCTCGGGACACGTTGAGATCTTACGCCTTTTAATTACCGGGAACAAACATTATCGTGGACAGTGCAGACATTTTGCCATGATCCATTTATTAATTGTTCGTTTGCAATAATTGTATACGTACTCGTACAATCGCATTTATAAAGAATGTGCCTTTGATTTGGCAAATACTTGTATACAAGTTTGCCTTTTATTAATAAAGAGCACCTGCTCCGATACATAATCGACGTATTCGTGAATAATGATATCAATATATTACTCACGATTTCAATTACATACTCCGCGCAAAATTTATGAAAAAACATACAAACCATTTAACAATTAACCACAAAGAAATTCAATTGTATCAATTGTAAAAGGGTGCTCAACAGTGGTATGATTGCTTCCATTACTCTTTTCTGAAGTTATACCGCTAATTAGAAGGACACTTGCGTCTAACCCCTCGCAAATTATTTCCAATATCAAATTAGATCTTTCTAATTTTTGAGTACATATTAAAGAATGCTAAAGGCCTCATACAAATCCCCCCTCTGACCTAACCGTCCAAGAAATCAAAGTAAATGAAACCTCTGCCTGATTGGCTTACATGTTCTACAAATGTCTGACTGATATTACCGCCACTCAGAAAGTTGCGATGTATAGGACATTGTTGCACTAGACGGAAAAATTTGTATTCGAACACAGGACTTGTGAATACGGTTTTCGTGTTTAACATTGTAAGCAGTCAAATGCCCACACTTCGTAAGATATGACAATAATCAAAGCATCTAAGAAAAAGTTTACAAGTGCTTGGCAGAAATACATGAAGTCTGCACTGTGGCTTCAGCGATTTGAATCATAATTAATACGGATGTGGTTAAATTATCAGTGCTTGAATTAAGTTCCGCGTCCGGGATATAAAGCACAGCAGATGCTGACAGTGACCACGTTAATGAGAATTTTTAATACGATTTTGAAAAATTTAAAGCTAAACAGACATTTTCAAATTGAAAATGTTGTTAAGCATTTGGTTGGATTAACAGACAACAGGCTGGCTGATGAATGTTGGTACATTAAGGCCATGAGTCACATTCAGTAATGACGCTGGGATTAGCGATACAGATACGATTGCATATGCAGTTTGAACTACGGTCTATGGAAAATACATACAAATTATCTTCATTCCTAAAATATTTAATGAATCACTATTTTTGTAACTGTTATACAGAAAGTAGGATTTTACAAAATATTGTTTATTTAATAATAATATTTAAAGAATAATAAACTCATTGACACTTTTTGCAATAGGGATTTTATGATAGACCAAACGGCAATATTTGTCAACCAGCTGATGAAATCGTGGCACAATTTTAAGAATAATTAGTTTTGCATCTGGATTGGCCGGCTACGAGTCGTAGGTTGGAATCTCTCGTTTTAGGGATTGAATTTAAAGTTGCGTAAAAAAGCAATTTCCTAGGACTCCGTTAAGTTTTCAGTTCCCGATTACCGGGAATTTCAGTCAAAGTGTTTGTAAGTTTCAATTGTTACACTTATAAACACCATTGTAATTTATAAAGACCAAGAGAAAAGAGGACAAGATAAACTGAAAATATCAAAAATTATTCTCTCTTTGTTTCACCACCACCAATCTACCCGAACGTAATATTTTCTCCCAAAGTAAAGATCAAATTAAAAAAAAATTAAAATTTACTTGTGTTTTAGTTTTCTTTAATCTATGTTTGGATTGTTAACTACTGCAAGTGTTTTCAGAAAAAATGGAATCATAAGTTGAATGTCTCTTTACCCTATTTAGCACAGTTAGTAGGCTGTGGTGGCATTGTTTTTGTACCATGGTTTCTCCCCGAAAAGGCTATTTTTGTAAAGCCTGTTGTTAAAGTGCAGATGGGCTGCAAAACGTGCGTCTTATGTTCGGTCTTTTCAATTTCAAAGTTCGGATCTAGTCTATGCTTCAATTTTTACCCTACTTAGTTCCTGTTCGAATTTTTAAGATATTCTATTACAGAATATACACTTCTAACCTCTGTTGGCTAATCCCGCAACCAAATTATATTACTTGTGTGATGAGGCTTTGATTATTCAAGCAACGTTGTGGAGGGGGGACGAGCCATCTGTCGATCATATTAGGATCCAGACCACACTTTTTTCTGAGCGAGATGTGGGTGGAAATACCAGTGGGATGGACATGATGACAGGTCTTATAGCAACAGTGGAATGACTGCTGAATAAAGTAGGCAAAGAGTCTACTCCAAACCACCGGACAGAAAAATCACAGGTAGCCTTGAGTGGGAAGAGTCTACAACCACCACCGTGCTCATTTTGTAACAAGCAAGGGCATACAAGAGATGTACGCTGGACAAGAAAAAAACACCCCACACTGTGCGGACTGTCAAACACTTCTAATGGGAAGTGTATGTCAACGAATCAGAAGGAAAAGGAAACGCTTCCAAGGGTTTTATTTTTCCCCTGAAGGTACATGCATTTTTTTCAAGGCAAACTACCAAGTGCCCTTCAGCGCTGAGTCAAGTGCGCGAGCCCTCGCTTTTATCAAAATACACAAGTGGGTATCACCTCAGAGGTGATATGCGTCAAAACTCTGATAGGAAACCATAACACAAACGGACACCATAGAGTCCTGCTGTAGTCATACAACACTGTGCTTCAGTAGGTCCCTATGGAGCTACACAACTTTTGGCGTAGCCGGTAGGATCCCTTAGAGATACACTACACCTCAAGACTACTGCTTCTGCTGTTTGACTTCAGTCGGCTATGCCATTTTTGTTTATATTCTTCCCTGTTTATATTCTTAAAGCAAAAGTATCTTCAAATTTTGCATAATTACGAAATAACAAGAATGCATTATTGATTTCAGCTTCACCCGTTTTTAACCTCTTTACTTCCCATCTTTACACAAAAAGTACGAATTTTCTAAAATCTTTCTTTTTCACACTCATATCTTGACAGAAGAATCTACACTCGCAAATTGATGGGTTCATCTTCAGCTGCTTATTTTTGTGCGCTTGTGCCAGTTTTGTGTCGTTTTGAACATTTTGATTCCCTGAAAATACTTTTACACTTACACCTATGCTGTAGAGGTAATATTGACTTTAATTTTGGTAACTCTAGGATCAGCCGTTTCTGCTGATCGATGGTACCCATGTTTCGCCCTCTAAAGTTACGAATTTTAACAAATCCCTTCTTAATTGCATATGTTTTGTACACACTTACTTTCAAGATTCCACGATTGTTTTGTTCATGGCGATGGTACTAATTTCGTCCCCTTTTTTTTCTTTTGATGTCCTCCAAAAGTATGAATGTCGAAAAATCCACTTTTTGCGAGCGACTAAACAAAAAAGGTAGTGCACTCGTATATGATAATATAAAAACTCACTTTCAGAATTTTTACTTCAGTCATTTGTTACGGACGATGGTACTAATTTTGTCCCTTTTCCGCCCTTTACTTACACATAATAATAAGAATCATATTTTTCTGGTGCTTTTCACCTAATCTGTAAGATCAATGTGCCCTATAATGCTATTGACCTTAGCTTCAGTCTCCTATATCAGTATACTCTGTGTCAGCTTTATTCTATCAAAGCAACAATTAAAAAAAAAAAAAAATGTTCGATTCAAGCGACTATGGTGTGAGGATAATGTGCACTCCCAAAAACGTTAATCTACCTTGAATTGTTTGTTGTGAACAGTGATGCCATTTTCCTACACTCTTTAATCGATCTCGCTTTGAAAGCCATACTCGCAGTGTGCCATCACACATGGGCCTGTTTTGAACATGTTTGCGACAGCCAGCATCCCTTTGGGGAATTCAGACTAATCCCGGAAGGATTAGTCGAAGCACCTTTGAGATAAGAATCATATCCACTTGGAAAAATTTCTTTGCATTGGTGCAAACAGAAGTTGTGAAGGATCTAACCCATTTACATTTATAACCTCGGCTATGATTTGACAAAATGTTAGGCTGTGCTAACTTTTGAGCTGTTACATAAAGATCTTTGGCAGTTATTGTGTCTACTCGCGAGCCAGTAAGCTAGTCTCTTTCTTCTACATGCCACGTTTTTGGCCGTAACAAGTGTTATATACCTTTATTTCCTGAATGAAGTGGGGTGGATGGTGACTGGCGATGAAAAGTGGGTCACTTGCAACAACGTCAAACAAAAAAAAATATTGTTATCAAGTCACGGTGAACCGGCGCAAGCTATGACCGAGGCAGGGTTGGCAGAATTTGACAGGCAATCATGTGCAATCATCTAGTATAATCTGCATTCCAAAGATCAAACCTTTAAGTTAGACTTGCAGTGCCAACAATTAGACTTTCTAAAGAAAGCAATAGTTCAGAAGTGGACAGCTTCGGCCATTGCAAGAAAAATTATGTTCTATAAGGACAACGCCAGGTCACATATATGTATAGCGACTCGCCAACAACTCCGGGAGCCTAATAGAATTGTTTTTAGTACACCAAACTTGTATTCCAGACCTGACACCAAGTGATTACTACCTGTACCTTGTTAAAATTGATCTCAAGTGATCGACTGTACTAGTTTCTGAGCTACAGGGACGAGGGCTACTATGAGAGAGGCACACTGAAATTATCTTCAAAATGACAACTTATCGGACTAAGATATAACTTAAATCTGATCTTTCTACCTATGCTAAATAAAGCCTGCAATGTAGTACCAAAATAATGAATTTCTGTTTACTACACCTCGTATGTAATTTTGTATTTTAGATTTTCCGAAATGATACGTGATCTCAGCAGTGGCAGAAAATTTGATCCAAGTTTAGTTTAGTTTTAAATGTATGTAATTCAAATAATTACATACAGTAGTAATATCAACAAAGCGCTATCATTTCAATAGTAGTGGCTGAGATAAATGTGCTTCTGTTTGGTAATATGTAGTAGTATTTCAGATTTACACCATTGGGTGGATCATGTAAATTTATAGTGAACCGAATTATATACATTGTCCTCTAGCTAATTTTGACTTTTTATATTTGTTAGAATATTTATCATTTCACGTATATGATTACCCTTTTCATATGGATTCGTACAGATTTGGATAATCACATAAGTAAAAATCACAACACTTGCGAATTCATTCAGACTTTATTATTAATTTTATCCAATGTAAATCAATTACAGTTTCTTTCGTAGGTACAAATAGACAAAACGTAAGCAAACAAATATTTGCAGAATTAAATTAGAGCAAATAATCCAACTGTTGGATACAAAGGCAATTGAAATAACACCAGAATACTTAAGTGTTTAAATAAAATAAACAAATTCAAGTAGGAGTTGGCGCGGGCTACACTAAAACCTAAACAGCAACATTATTTTACTACACCACTAGTAATATCAACGTGTAGGGATCAAATTCAATATAGCGCATCATAATGTTCTTTGTAGGGCATAGTAAAAAAACTCCATTATTTTTTCAATAGATGGCATTTTAGTAACCTGATTTCGATCCAGTATTTTTGATGTAAAAGATGCACCACGATCTAGAAGGCCATTTGTCGAAAATGTAGATAAAATAATGGAAATTATCAAGTTCGATTGTCATGTAGACACCGTTTCGATTGACCAAGAGCAAACAGTACCAGCCAGTACAGAAATTTCAGTCAGATAAACTGTCTTACAACTGTCTCTTTCACTCGACGTTCGTTTTTGTTGACGCAAAAATACCCAGACTTAAAGCACATTCTTTTACTGTGTGCAAAATTTTATCTTTCTGAAATCCTCCGTTTAGGAAATGTAGAAGGACCACCGATATTTGCTAAATCGGTCAATTTGTATGAGCGTTACTGTGTACTTTATTTTCATTTGGAGTACAAAATGCTTGATGCGAGCTCAATTATACCAAATATATTACAATTGAATACAGAATATGAATGTGTTAATGTAAAGTCAAATAAGGTAATTTGTATGGGAGGTACCAGGGAGGATGTGGTCATTCCGTCGATTTTTTTTCATTCTACCCAGTATTATAAGGCAACATAATTGCTGATAATTTAGGCAACTTCTGGCTACGAATTAGGGATTATAGTGGAAAATCAAATTATAGTAAATCGATAAATATATGGAAAATATCAAGCTGAGGGCAATAATCCCACCCATTTTCGTTTTCGGAATTTACATTACAAACGCATTATATTTACTTTTACAAACGCATTATATTTGACGAATTTGGTCGAATATGGTACAAGCGTTTGAATGGTATGGATTGGAAGATTAGAGAATATGAAACAAATCAGTCATTTGTATGAGAGATACCATAAGAGGCGTAGTTACTTAATCGATGTTCCTTCGATTTTGAAATGGATAAAAATCTTGACTACTACAGACTAGTTTCAAGTTACTGATAATTCGAAAAGTCGTCGATTTGTGTGGGTTTTGTGGTAATGTGATCCATTTTCATTTTGATCCCTACTTTGACTTTGCTTAAAGTGTGCCAAATTTCATCAAATTTAGTTCAACAAAATAATCTGTCATTATTACAAGAGATGCCGCAATGAGTAAGGCTTGATGCAAAAATGAGCTCGGTGCCTCATGGACCGAATTTCTGTCTGAGAATCGCTGTTGAACGGCAACAAAATAGATCTATTTTTGAAGCAAATGTTGACTGGTGGTGAAAAATGGACCACTTACGACGAGGTCAATCGAAATCAGTGATCGAATCGCGGTGAACTGACTCAAACGACAGTTAAATCTAAATTAATCATTAATAAGATTTTGCTGTATGTTCAGTGGGGTTGACAGGGAATCATCTACTACAAGCTACTCCCTTATATTAAAGCTCTTACCTCAGACCTGCAGTGTCAATAAGAAAGCAACTGGTCAAAATGTGGGAAATTGTATTTAATCAGGGCAACGCCTGGCCACACACAGCAAAAAGTGAAAAGTTTGTACACATCCACTTTATAGTCCGGACCTTACACCAAGTAATTACTACCTTTTTCTGTTTGTTTTTTGGTGGTAAAATAATCGCCTCTAGAGAAGTTTGTAAAAATCAACCATCCCGCCATCAACCAGCTCCGACAAATCTCCCTTCTAAAAACATATTACGGGGAGGCCCACAAATATTATAGGGACAGCTATTTAAGGATATGAACCTAAAATATCCTCACTCTTTACAGAGAAAGTATTTCCATCCGATTACGGCATCCAGAAGATGTGATAGACAGCAAAAAATGCGCTCTATGCATGCGTACATAGCCAAGTACAAAGAGATCGAGATGCTACTAGGCTGCATATTTCCAACATACCCATAGATTCTCAACTAAACTCTGTCAACTATTACATTAAAATGCCCAAAACCTTGGTGTTCCTGATTTATAGTGGACAAATTTTGCATATTCGATGGAAACTGCCGCGAAACCGTACTTGAGTATGAAAAACCGTGGTGAGACAACCCCTGGTGTCCGAAAAAGGAGGCAGCATATAGAACAACGTGTGCAACATCCACATTTTCCTTGGCTACAAAGGTGTCTTCGACAGTTCGGTACGATAAAAAGTGTACGATAAAAAGATAAACGAGGATTTAGGCAGAGCTGTAGCCTATAATGCAACCTCTTTAGCGTCACTCAATGCCTCTCTGCATAAGAGAGGCCTGTCTGACCGCAAGTCGTGCAATTGTGGTGCACCAGTCGAAGACTAGCGGCATGTTTTGTGCGAATGTCCCTTATATGCGGATACAAGGGACTTCTAGAGACTAGCTATTACTAGGTCAGGTGATGACTGGATAGCAACATGCTTTCTACTCAAGGCATTTTGGCCAGAGCAACTGTGTTTGCCTGCTGAGCATTTGCTCAGCGTAGAGCTACTACGACGTAGTTGTAGAAAGTGGGTCTGCTGACCTGAGGGTTAAGCGGCTACGAGACTGTTCGGATCATGCTGATCCCACAATTTCGTTCAGCTCGATAGGCGGCAGCTGCTGCTCTGTGCAGGGACACCAGTAGCTGGACCGCAAGGGGTTGAAACTGGGAGTAGGTTAGCTACAGAGTTTGACTAGAGGCTTTGTCTGGTACCGAGGGTGATAGGGATACGCACGGGCAGGTCTTGGGTTCGTGCATTGTCATCTGTATCTTTATGATTTCTCAGGGGGTACGGACAGGCATGGGATTTCCTATGTCTATATTTTATGGTTGCCGTTTTCCATCGCCGAACGAAAGGAGTTTGGAGTGGAGGATACTGTCCGCCTCATCATTTAGTGTAGGATCCCTTGTGGGAGCATCACTTTGATTATGGTTGATACCAAAATCGCTGATAGAGACATTTTGAGCTCGAATGTGGGATTGCATTGCCACCGAGTGCTGAAGATCCATAGAGCAGCAGGGTAGTAACAGAGGCAATGTAGTATCGACCGTTCCGTCTACTTGGGGTCTCCGCACCTGCATATATATATATAAAAATATCCAGTCTGTCCCACAAGGCGACGAATCCCGTGAAGTATGGTATTTAAATCATAACGTGGTAGCAATTTTTGCTGCGCAGCTCCAACTGTTGAGTTTGGCCGGTATCATGGCGACCAGGAGGTCCCAGGACTGAGTCCCCGCCTGATCATTAAGTGTAGGACCCCTAGTGGAAGCATCACGCCGGTTATGGTTGATACCAAATCGATTGGTAGAAACTTTGTGTTGCGAATGTAGAGTTGCATCACCACCGGGTGCTACAGACCCATAGCGTAGCAGGGTAGTAGCAGAGGTGGTAAGATTGACCTCAACTCCGCCAATGGGGATTATGTTCCATACAATTGTGGTAGCATGCTCCCAAAATTGTCGGCTCCTATTCCTAGATAGTCCAAGCTTAACTTGGTTATCCCAGGGATGCTTTAGCAATCGTACTGTAATATGCCCAGTGTGTCGCACACCGTAGGTAAGGCTTTCACGGAGAGATTCACGTTAAATCCCTGTGGACTCTACATACAAGATACTAGTTTTATCTGTCTTATTGTACAGCTTAAGTGACATGAGTGGATGAATCACTTCTGGAAATCATTGATAAAATATTATTTTGAAAAACATGTGAATGCATCATTTTCAATTGGAAATATCAAAATATCAAATCAGAAGTTGTACGTTTGTAAGAGTTGTGTGCCGACGACGGTTTGGAGGATCACGTGAAACCTTTAACAACCAATTGGATAAGCGACGTGAAAGATGGTTGCTCGTGATGGCAACTGATGGACTGACTTTCCGTATGTAGGTGGCAGTCATTGGATAAGTGATTAAAATTTCACCCGAATTAATGAAGGTATATATAATTTGATATTATACGAAACACTCACAAGAAAGTATCGTAGCAGGGGATTGTAATTGGACCTATTCCTTGCGGTACTTCCAATACAATTTGACTGATTTTCCAAAACTTAATTTTTGCTAATCCTATTTTCTAAAGTGCAGGGGTCTGAATTTGTGTCAGTTAATTTGAAAGATAATTTTGAGAAAATTTCAAAAATCGATCGGTTAACCATGCCTCTGATATGTTTTTAGGTTCATATCTTCTATCGAATTTGGTGCAAGTTAAAGATTTATTGAGGTGGTGTCTGAAAATGGGAATGGACAGCATTGTCGCACCGCTTGTGGCACCTCTCAAATTGTCTTTTTTTTTCAAAATTAAATTTCATTTCATATAACTCCCAACACGTAAACTGCAGAAACCTGAATTTTTGTCTAGTGCTTATTTTGTAGAATTTTTGGTAAAATTTTGGGAAAAATTTACATCTGAAAAAGCGCCTTCTGGTTCATCCCTATAAATTTTTAACTTCATATCTTTCAAGCATTTCCATCTAATTCTATGAAATTTGGAAAACCCCATGCATT
The DNA here is from genome assembly GCA_019455685.1 of Philornis downsi. Classification (NCBI taxonomy): domain Eukaryota; kingdom Metazoa; phylum Arthropoda; class Insecta; order Diptera; family Muscidae; genus Philornis; species Philornis downsi. The sequence goes on along the minus strand of JAHXMU010000056.1, from coordinate 3,317,689 downwards.
TGTAAATCCAGTTCTGAGAGTGGAAATGGATCTCCGTTTGGGTATCTCCAAAACAAAGTCAATTATATGAAATTTAATTTGCCCTGCAAACCCTAATGCGTAGACAGCAGTAATTTAAGTTTTTGTAATAGCACGTAATTGTAGTGCTTAATGAATAACTCCGCCGTTTCGGGTAGCTCCCATGCAAATTTCTTAAATAACCGCATATATTACTGGTTTTTAAATGGACTATGCTTGAAGATATATGTAAGTCAGTTGCAATTTTACCAAAAAAACTCCATTATATATGTAATTTATTCTTTTGATTTCATCACTGTGTATTTTTTTCACTAAACTTGATCTTAACATGAAATTTTAAATTCTCACATGCTCATTACCAAAAATTACCAAGTAAGGATCCGGAGCAACAAATATTGTTTTTTTATGCACCCGTTTCATTACATAATGCAGTAACTGCTGTGCTATAGTAATAGCAAAGTGTTAATTTTTGTGCAGCCAACTTTTACGCGTCATTAAGAATTCATCCGCAATAATAGGAGCATTCAATCAATGTCTCTCGTCAACCTCATTGATGTCATTTTTGGCACTGACAAAGTTTTGTAAATTCAAGGCAGCTTTCTTTTTAGATACAGCACATTATATTCTCCATTGCCTAATCTCTACAAAATTGTCCACACATTCGATACTCCTGCGCTAATGCCCCCAGATTATGTTCCGGTTACCTACCTACGAATGATAGCGTCCGCATTTGGATTGTCCAAATCCAATTGTTTGCCGGCAAATGTCTTGTATAATTCCAAGTATGGAGAGACAGAAACGTGAATAACCCCCGTGTGAGACACGGCATAGAACGATAGCGTTTATGCTGCTTACACCAGCGATCTATTTTTAATTTTTGTTTTACTTTAATCGACACAATCGAAAAAAACCACAAAGATTTGAAGCCAGGTGTTTGGCCTCATATACATACAGTTTGTGCTCCGCATATTTGTACTTAAATGCTTTTGTTGTTGGTTGTAACTAAATGTGGCCATGCGATATTTCGCCAGAGATCACCGGCATCTAAACCAACAGCCAGAGTAAAGTCATTGGCGGCAGCAGCACTTAATCGCCACATCAGACCCATGGATGGAATTGTGCATAATTCTGTGGGGTAAGTAAGCAAATTAAACATGAAGCCATTGTTGATAAATAGTTTTATTTAAAATGAACTGTTTCTTAAAAGATTTCAACTAAAATAGTTGCAGAGAGGGGATATCGCTGACACGTTCTATTATTGTTTTACAGAATGCTAAGATTAGGGGGAATAAACATATCCTGTAATGGGTAATCCTGTGGAGGTCATGAATTTACCAATTGAGGATGTGATGTGATAATTACAAGCAAAAGATTCTAGTATTGAAATCAGTCTATATGTCACCAGGAACTCAAATTGAAGATGAAGTTTTATGAACAATTTCGATTGTAATCTCAAGTTGTCAACAAATTTGATATTTTTTGTTCCTTTTAGTCAACAACATTGAATGCAGATATATTAGTTCTGTTGTTACGGTGTACATGAAAAGATATTTCGACACCAAAATATTCTCTATGCAAGCTGGGTGCATTGGTGACATCATGGCGGTTATGCTTTCATAAACTCGGGACACCACTTGGTTACTTTCCAAATTGCGAGAACCCAAATTAAAGTGAATTGAATTAAGCTGTATGATGTAAGATATTAATGAACTTCCTTTTTTTATTTGAAAGGCCTTTGTATGTGATAATGTATTGAGTAGGACATCTTTCAAATGTCCGCCAGGGCTTTGGACGATGTCTTGGATTCGAGAGGTCCAATTTTCAATGACTTCTGTTGAATGTCAGGTGGCATGATTTTTGAGAGTACTGGTCGAAAGCGACTTACTGGCAATTTCTAATGACTCCACCAAATAGATTCGGCAGCATTTCACGATGGCCTGAGTTTTGCTGACTTTAAGGGTATCGGTCGATTGCAACTTGTTAACGTAGGCCTTAAGAAAATTCTACATGAAACACCGATGCATAATGATGGCATCATCGGTTCATTTTTCTTCAAAAACGACCGTGGAAGAAACATTAACGTCAACGGCGAACGATATCGAGCCATGATATGCGATTTTTTTTTGTTTGTTTGGCCCAATTGCCTGAGTTAAAATTGGTTGACATGTGTTTTCATCAGGACGGTGCAACATGCCACACAGCTCGCGAAGCAATGGATATGTTGAGGGATGAATTTGCTGAGCAACTTATCTCTCAATTTGGCCTTGTGAGTTTGCCCGCACGATTTTGGAATTTTAACGCTTTTTGATTATTTCTTGCAGGGTTATGTCAAGTCGTTAGTCTATGTCGGCAAGCCGAACACTATTGAAGCCTTACAGGATAACATAACACGCGTTATTCGTGGAATACAGATCGAAATGTTCGAAAAAGTAAGGAAAAATTGGATCTTGCGAATGGGCATTTTGAGACGGAGCCGCGGATAACATTTACATGAAATTATCTTCAAAAATTAAATGGCATAGATCAATTTATCGATCCCAATAAAAAAATTTAATATACCAATATGATGCAAATTTGAGTGTTTTGTTCGATTTTTAAGAAACCTACTGTATAAACATGTTTATACTTTTAATAAATACTTGTTATAAATAATGTTTATAACTTATCTTTTTATAAAAACTTTTTAAAAAATGAATTTAAAGTGAATTTTTCCATGAACATACCTAATATAAGATTAAATCAAATTGTGCTTTGTACTACCGTTTTTGCCCCTTTTGGGGTGAAGATATTGTGAATTGTTCCTAAGATAATTGTTCAGATAATGTTTAACGAAAGCCAAAAATTACAATTCTAACTATCATAAATTGTAGAAACCAAAAGTTAGTTGCTCTGCACAACTCAAGCGGTAAGCATCACAGCTTTCCAAATATACTTATATCTAATTGGAATTAATCATCCTAATTTCTTTTATTTTACAAATTATCTGATTAAAAGGAGACATAACATTCATCAGCAGGTCAACTTGCCTTCCCAGCGGTACAGAAGATTACCTCAACCCCAAAATACAGTCCACAACCTACTCTGGAAATTTCCAACCAGGTGGAATGATGATCATCACATCAAATTAATTGCAGCAAGAACAACAACAGTCCATTTGCCCCAGCTGCAATCAATCAGCTGCGACTTCTTCACTCAATTTTATTCACCTACGATCAAAAAATCATCCTATACTTACATTCAAACCTTTCATTCAGTTGTACTGTATTCAGTTAAATTCAGGATATATCATGAGCTTGGTAAGCTGGTCTATGGAAATTGAAATGGGCGACATTGCCACGCCTCTTTTAGCATTTTCCATACAAATGATCGGTTTATCGAAATTTATTTTTTCCCTGTAATTCCTAGTTCAGAGACTGAAGGACTTATATTTGTGACAATTATATTGCATACTGTCAAGTATAATGTTAGGTAAATATAGATCGAATAACAATTCCCTCTCTGGTATCTCCCACATAAATTAGCAAATTTGATCAAGGTCTTCGGATTCGTGTCAATTGCCCCAAATGCAGTATAATTTAGCAATGATTAGACAATTAGCATTTACATTTAGTTTGTACAATTTTGTGCCAACGGCAAAGGACATTGGAAAATGGACTACCAAAATTGGTCGATTTAGCAAAAATCGGTCGCTCTTGTATCATTTCCAAGTGAAGACTTTAGAAAGTTAAAATTTTGCTACATTTATTTTGTACAAAATTGTACCAAAATTGGTCGATTTAGCAAAAATCGGTGGCTCTTAAATCATTTTTAAGTGAAGACTTCAGAAAATTATAATTTTGCTACATTTATTTTGTACAATTTTGCGCCAACGAGAAAGGATATTGGGTGAATTGTATATACATATAAATCAGTTCATACTGATTATTCATAGGATTTAAAGCTTTCTTATTGTGCAGCCATTAAATATTTATGTTATCTACAAACCACATTTTCATAATAAATTAATAGAAACTTTATAGTATTTGTTCCCAATCCTTGCATTATATTTTTCAGGCCACCAAGGTAACCCACCCTGCCGCGGTACGTGCGCAATGGAACACACACATACTTTAGTGTATGACCATTAAACAGAGACGACGAAGGAAAAAAGAACAGATCATATTTCCGAGATTTATGCAGTCAAACCTTTTTCGGCCGTTAGTTCAAAACCAGCGATGGTGGTAGCTGTGTCGTGTGTAGCTGTGATGCATGCGGTCTCTATTTTATGGGGTGACCACATCAAGGCTGTTGCTCACTTCAACCAATCAGCGAACGCTAGTGGAATGAGCGCTATAAAGTTTCATGATCGAAAATTGAATATAAACAAAAATTAAAACCTGACCAAACCAAACACTTGAGCTCGACTTAAACTACACGAAATTGTTAGTCTCGTTAAGAACCAGAATGTCAGTTCTAAAGATTTTTTATGAAACGAATTCAATTCGCAATGTCTTAACTGATTATATAAACATTGTTAATTCGGCAAATACTAAAACAAAGCAGAAAAACTATGCAAACCTTTTGTTTTATTGTTTCTACTGGATGTGAAAGTTTCTGTGCAAAGTAAATGCAGCTCAACTGTATAAACATCATATCGAATTTTTGCACGAATTTCGTCAGTTGGGCTATGTCTTTTATTAGTTGTGCTCCGATTTAAAAGAAAAAAAAAACTGCACCCCATGAGATACATTTGACCAATCAGTCCTATTGTTATTGCCCCAGCAGCCAGCAAATTTTGTAGACGTCTGAGTTTGAGCGTACAATCAGGTCATATGTTTATCAGGAAACACGCTTCAATGTTTTTTTTTTTTTCATGTTTATGTCCGTCGAATACAATTTTGACATTCTATTGTAAAGTGAATGTCAATTTGAAACTGAGACATTACAAACATGTAGCCATACACATTTCCCGCCCATGGTGGCCTTATGTAGAGCAGCTATTATTTTTTACGCTGTCTGCATTGTTTTGCCATCATTGTTCAGTTTATTTGGGCAATAACCAAAAGTGCGGGCGGCTGGAACCAAAATATCTCAATAGTCCACATAGATATAATTTATTTTTGAACTCTTTAGAATTCGGAAGAAATTACTAAAACCTGCTTTCAATATAATACACAACTCCTCTCCCTGAAACTGCCCACTTTTGGGTTACTACGATGCTTCCGTACTTTGTTGACAGTACAGTTTAGAATTAAGAATTTATCCGTAAAGCTGGGTACTATTTTCTTTTCACGAGAAAAGGGCTGTACAAGACATTATTGTTCGTGAGAAAATTTAGCGTTATTGCGAACTTTTCTGGTAGTGATTCCCAACACTGAAATTGGAACAGCTGATGCTTTTATGTCATAATAAGTTAGATAATATATTTGTAGAACTGTTAAGCTTTATTACTCTCTTTACTACAACTTCATTTTGAAGTTTACAAACGCATTATCGAACAATATTCCGACTTTAGTTTTGGAAACCAACTAAAAAGAGATTGGCGTTGCCACATGAGAAAATTCTCTTCTTGGAAAACCATAATACTTTCTGGTGGAACAATTTCGTTCAATTTTCACGACCACTTTTTTATATGGAATTGTTTCCATCTATTTGATGAACGGAAGCTTATCAAAACTTAGCATAGCCTAATCTTTCATCAGACCATAGCCGGTGATTGTAAATTGGATGTTTCGACCCATTCTTTCTAATACCTCCCATACAAATTGGTATCGTTCATTTTTGAACTCTTTAGAATTTTCGAGGCAATTGTTAAAACTTTTTTTAATATCATACAGGGTGGCGCAATAGAACGTGCATATTTAAAAAATAAATTAAAAAATAAATACAAAAGGTATGGTTAAAATAAATCTAAGGCATTGTAGAGTAATAAATGGAGTATATTTTTTAAAAATAACATCATCTAAATGGTGACCCTCTCTACGACGGCACTCCTCTAACCGAAACGAAAATCATTGAAAACTTTCTTCAGTAATACTGGTGTAATGGCTGCCATTTCACCACGGATATTCTCCTTGAGCCGAACAATGTTTCTTGGATTATTACTGTAGACTTTGTGTTTGAGGTATCCCCTCAAAAAAAGTCAAGAGACGTCAAGTCTGGACTACGTGGAGGCCATGGGATATCACGTCTTTTCGAAATCAGTCTGCCAGGGAACATCTGCTTCACCACCGCCATGGAGTCATTTGATGTGTGACAGGTAGCTCCATCTTGTTGGAACCAAGTTCTGGAATTCACTATTCTTGAACTTTCAATTTCTGGAGCCAAGGATTCGTCCAATATCTGAACATAGCGTTCCGTATTAACCGTGACGTTTTGGCCCCGCGCATTTTCGAAGAAAAAAGGACCAATTATTCCTCTGCCAGAGATTGCTGCCCATACTGTCACTTTAGGACTATGCAATGGTTCTGGTGTTTGATTTTGGGATTTTCACTGTTCCAGTAACGACAATTTTAACGGTTTACGAAACCATTCATAAGGAAATGAGCCTCGTCAGAGAAAAGGATATTGTCAAAATTCATTAGCAAATGCGAGCCTTCCTATGACGTCAGACTCTTTCAATTCTTGTGTTAATTGCAGCTTATATGGATGCAGTTTAAGATCCCATGTTAAAATTCGTTGCAAACTTTGTCGCAATAATTGTAAGACAGACGATTTCTTGCGTGTCGACATTAGTGGATTTCCTCGTATTGACTCCATAACTCTCTCAACATTGTCTTCGGTCCTAGATGTTCTTGGGCGACCATTTGCTTGTGGTTTAAATGTTGAACCGGTCTCTTCAAACCGCTTTACCCATATTTTAATTAAATTAGCATTCGGAGCTTCACTAATTCCATATTCAGCACAATATAGTCGCCTAGTAGCAATATATGAACGAGTGTTCTCGTTTAAATGCGCGCACGCAAAATGCGCGACGCTTCCCGTCGAAGTGATTCATAGTGACTAAAACTCCATGAGCCCGCCAACCCAACGATGTAGGCGCCCTCCGCCTGCGCCTTTTCTATCCCGCAAAAAAAGATGATGCAATATGCGCGTTCTATTGCGCCACTCTGTATTATGATAGTAATTGATATTGTTAGCAAAGCTCATCAACATTAAAGTAGATTTTAGAAAATTGTATTTCTCAAAATTTAAAAGTATGGATGAAGCCGACATTTCACTGTTCACCCTCACTGTATTCGCCCTCAATTTTAGACTGCTCATGAACACGATAAGGAAAATTAAGACGGGTTCGTTCATAACTGCTGGTTTCGTTTATAAAGGATGTCCCAACAAGAACGCAAGATTTAAATTTTAAATAAAACAGATATTTAAAAAAAATCGTAAAACTTTATTATATCATAAATCGACTTTAAAAAACAAAAAAAAGTCCACTGGTGTTGAATCGCACGATCTAGGCGGCCAATTCTGGTCTCCAAAGCGCGAAATAACACGACCGGGAATTTGAATTGTTTCTCTGGCTGTATGACATGTGGCGCCGTCTTGTTGAAATCACATGCCCTCCACATTCATTTCTTCAATTCTAGACACGAAAAAATTGGCTATCATTTCACGATACTGAACACCATTGACTGTTTGCGCTTGACATGCCTCATTTTCATAAATAAAGGTCCAATGATTCCTCCAGCCAAAAATCCACATTACACAGTGACTCGTGAATCACTCGTGGATTTTCCTCACCCCAAATGAGACAATTATGCCTATTGACGAAGCCATCAAGATGGAAATGGGCTTCGTCACTGAAGATGATTTTATCGACAAAATCAGCATTTTCATGTTGTCTCTCCAATACCCAATTAATGGACTCCATTCGCTATCCATGGTCAGCTGGCTTCAGTTCCTGAGTCAATTGAACTTTGTATGCATGAAGATGTAAATCTTTCGTTATAATTCGCTGCATAATGGATTAGGAGACACTAATTTGCAGAGCTCTGTGTCGAATTGAGGTACAGCTACGTACAGCTGAGACTTTTTCGGTCGATCGACCTGATCGAAGGCACGTTGTTGTCTTTACATCACTAACAGACCCAGTTTTGGCGAATTTATCCAATAATCTCTTTACAGTTAACTCTTTTGGAGCACTATTCTGACCCCAAATTGATCGAATATTGCATCAAAAAATCTGCTTATATAATATGATCAAATATTCCAACTATATCGTGTGTGATGTTAACTAATTACACATAAAATAAAATTAGCAGTAACCCAAAACGAATCACTTTCCATTTTCACGCATTCATATTTGGCATTATATATTTGAAATGTTAAAGAAATTACTGTATGGGTATATTATTAAAAATACCTATATACTCTTATAAAAATTACTGCTAAAATAAAAACATTACAGAAATTTTAGTCAGGTGAACTGACTACACATAGTTTCACCAACACAAAAGTATGAGTGGCGTCATGAACTTAGTTCACCATTCCCAGAAGTTAATTCACTGTCCTAAAACACACTTTTCATGAATAAAGGCGTCATGGAAGGTTCTTCTTAGAAAAAAAGCCTCAAAAGAGTCTCATAGAAGAGCCGTCTTGTGGAGAGAGTCACTAAAGACACTTTCCGCACTAAGAAGAGAAGTGGAGCACACAGAAAAGGGTCGTGAGGGAAGCTTCTAATGTAGTACTGTGGAATACAACATTTATACAAAAGCCTGTTATGACATACTTTTAATAAAGAAAAACAACCTTCACGAATATCCCCATATAGCAATATTTCTTGGAAGATTGTTCCAATGTGGGGAATTCTCTTGGAAAACAATTTACATTTAAATTAGTGTCTTCAACTTTTCATATAGAAACTGAATTGTAAGACTCAATTTTGAAAGATTTGAAGGAAAATTAGCATAGTAAGCGTAAATGATATAAGAAATCGGTACATCGAAAGGTTTACGTAGTTGTTTTTTCATAAAAGTGCAACTTTATTATGAAAACATTTTACACATGATTTTTTAAAAGTATTGCCTATCGCTAGCTACTACTTTTTCCTATCTTTCTGGCAAAGCTCGAATTCCAGTACGGTAAATCTGTTCATATTTTTAGGCTATCCACGAATAAAGCCATTCTTTGATATCGTCATATGAGTGGAACTGCTGGTTAGCCAGACCGTGTGCCATCGGACAAAACAAATGACAATCGAACGGTGCAATGTTTGGAAAATATGGCGGATGGGGTAAGGCTTCCCATTTCAGCGTTTCCGGACAGGTTTTAACGTAAAGCCGAGCGTTGCCATACTGAAGAATCATTTTTTCGTGGCTCTCCGCGCATTGTGGGCATTTCTTGTGCAGACCTCGGCTCAACCCGAAGTCGATACCGATCAACAGTGATGGTCTCGCTTGGTTTCAACAGCTCGTAATAAATAACACCGACCTGGTCCTACCAAATACATAAACTTCGCAGCGTGAATATTCAGCCGAACAGACGGCGTAGAAGCATGACCGGGCAGCGTCCATGACTTTATTTTCTTTGGTTTGCTGCAATGAATCCGTTTTTCATCGCCAGTTGCAATACAATGAAGAAAACCCTTACTTTTTGTCGCTGAAGCAATTGTTCACAGGCAAAAAAAAAAAAAAAACGACGACCAACGTTTCTTAACTTCAACTCATAAGAAACCCAAGTTTCTTGCTTTTGAATCATTCCCTACGCATGCGATCACTTGGAAATGGCTTGGCAGGTACCTCCTAATACTGAAGTAAACTCTACCTGCGTTTGTCACAGATGCCCATCAAGCAATGCTATCAATTATGTGGGTTCGAAGGTTTTTCATCTTCCGTCACACGAACGGCAGTCAACACCAAAATCACCGTCTTTAAAGCGACGGGACCAATCTCTACACGTTGTTTCACTTAAAGCAGCATCTTCGTAAACGTTTCGAAGCTCCCGATTAGCTTCAGCCGCCGTTTTCTTCGATTGAGAGAAGAAAACCAATACTTCCCTCACATGACGATTATTTGCACAAGATCATACATATTCTCACAACCAAAAAATATAACGCAAAAATAAAATCACTATTGTGTCCCGCCGGTATTTTTACCATATGCCTAAGCTTGGCTCATGATGTTTAGGTTATGGCAGAATCAACTAGTACTTACAGCTGGCACCATGTATTGGCTTACAGCGGGAACTCAGTTGTGCACCAATATTAGAAAAACTTCTGAAAAGGAACATTTGTCAGAAGTTAAATGTAATCCTTGTATTAGCAAGTTACTTTTTACTGTGGCTCATATTACTTTTTCAATGTGGCTCAATAGTGATATTTGCGATGATTATGTTTCGATTCATTGTCAGATAGTAAGCGAGTTAAAACCGTCCCTCTCTGAATTAAGATACATCGACCTTCCTCTTTTTTACAGGAAAATCCCAGTATTTTTGTAAAACATTACTCATTCAATGGTTTGCCGATCTGGCAAAGCTGTCAGATATTAAATACCTGTCATATGCAGTGTTATTTATTTAGTGAAAGGTTTGCTATTTAGAAATATGGGTTGTTCAACAACCGAAGATCGCATAAAAATTGTTAAAACCTACTACAACAGTGGTAATCCAGACATGGGAACTTTTCGTGCATTACGTGCAGGGAGCTGACAAGATTATAAAGAAATTTAAAGAGACTGGAGGCTCTGCAGATGTGGTCAGCCTGTACTTCATCGTAATTTTGCCAAAAATATCACTTTTGTTAGTGAAAGTGTTGCGGATAATCCAGTTTTGTTGATTCCACGGCATTTTAAGCAATTTGGCCTATTTTCCGGCTCATTATGGCGTATTTTGTATTTGGATTTGCACCTAAATTCATACAGAGTCCAACTCACGCTACTAATCCGACAAGTTAAGACGGCTGATCATTCACAACGCCGTAGATTTTCTGAATAGGTGCTACAGCAACATGTTTTCAATGCTGATTTTTCGAACAAAATTTTCTACATCAATGAAGCTCATTTCTCTCTCGGAAGTAACGCCAGCAAGCAAAATTGTCACATATGAAGCTCGGACAACCCAGAATTAACTGAGGAATAGCCATCGCATTTGGGAAACATGAATGTTTGTTACGGAATATAGTCTGAAGGTATTATTGCGTTGTATTTTTCTAAAAGGACACCGTAGCAACCGTTACGTCAATTCAGAGTGTTGTGACCGTTTAATAACCGATTTTTTGGCCTACAATTGGAGATTTTGGCTTTATTGACAAGATCATTCGATTTGACGCCGTTCGGCTCTTATTTATTGGGACTACGTCAAAGATCGTGTTTACATGAATAATTCCCAAACGTTGGAGCATTTGAAAAGCAACATTCGTCAATTTATCGCTGAGGCACCGCCCGGAATATGCGAAAAAGTGATCGGAAATTATCTCAAAGGGTTCCACTGCTGCAATCTATCAAAAGCGACCATTCGTATATAATGGCAAGATCCAAGCAATATGAGAAAATAAAAATTTCATCTAAATCATAGCTTTATGTATGTTTTATTTAACTTTATTTGAAACCAAAAATGGTTCACCCTGTATAACTTTTTTTTTTTTTTTTTTGGGTCAACATTACTTTCTAAATATTGTTCGGTTGGGTGATAAATTACACGGCGATTTTTCGTATTTAATTTGTTTCATTTGTTATTTAGAGCCATTTTTTATTTATTTATGTATTTATGTGTGATGTTCTTTTTGGCTGATTTTTCATAATATTTTTTGAGTCTTTTTCTTTTTGGCGATATTTTGTGTCACCGATTTTATGAAATTTTTTATACACATTAATTTTCTCCACTTCACAGCTTATAATATTTATTATTCTAAAACTGTAAATTCTTTAGATCTGGAAATTTATTAAATACTTACTTTGAACCAATGCGGCAGGATCACCATATAGACTGAACAAGTGTCTAATTTATAATGTAATCACAGAAATTATGATATTTTATTAACACAGTGCAAACATATGTTTTCAGAAATTATTTAAACGTCGTTATCACCCATTTTATAACAAAATCATTGCAAGTAATTTTTATTGCACAGAAAAGTACAACAATCTGTTGTGCTCCTGTACACTTTGCTGTATTAACCCATCGATTGTATGGACTATAATAGCAAAGACCATTTAAGTAGTTTGCAATACAAAATTTATTAAGTGTTGATATTGTCTATGATAAGAATCGTGTATGTAAAATTACACGTAATAACACATTTGTAGTAATAAAAAACGTCTACAAAATATTGTTAATTAATGTAAATGACTTGAAAATTGTTTTCAGTGTAAGAAAATTATTAAAAATTTAACGGTAGCATAATATATTCACTGTACTCTAAGTACGGTTTGGCGCATGAGCTTGGTGGACATGTACAGGTTCACACTCACTGCCAGAGGCAGTTCCACTCAGTGGCTAAGCCAGTGTAATCGCCCAAATCCATGGATAGAACGTGGGTAGTTGTTAGTTGGATAGTAGCAATTGGGTAACTTCGCTTAATCAATGGCAAAACTAAAACAGGTTTCCATATTTCATATCACTCTCAAATCTGCTGATTCAGAACAAGTTTTTGATAAAAATTTGTAAGGGGAAACAAACAAACTATTGGGTAAATTCTTTTTTGAAACATAAAATATTGCCTTTTTAGGGCGCAACAAAGAAATCAATTAACATGAACCCAACTTTTAGTCGATTTTGTTGAAGTTTTTTTCGTATTCAGTTCAGTTGGGAGGTGCCAGTTCGAAGCTTGTTGACTGGGTCGTACGTAAAAACTCGTAAATCCACGTGTTATCACAACGTCTTATGTGAATTTTTAAAGAAAATTCACATTTTTCAGAACTAGTTGAAGGGCAACGCGATTCATGCAGAAACAATAGTGCAACATGACACGAATAGATTCGCAAGTTTAATGGATATCTCTCTTGCACTTGAATGGATATTTTCAGTTAACATTTCGATCAATGCGAATCAAATCTCTCATCATAACTCGACCGCCTTCGCTCTCGTACTCAAATGGCGATTTTCAGTTACCATTTCAATCAATACGAACCAAATGCCGTCATCCTAACTCGACCGCCTTCACTCTCGCACTCAAATGGCGATTTTCAGTTACCATTTCGATCAATACGAATCAAATCCCGTCATCATAACTCGACCGCCTTTGAATGTACTGTCCCATTCAAAAGCACATGATTTTGATAAAGTCGATTCACCGTAAGTCTTATGTATTATTATCTGCAATTCGGCATACAAGATGTCATTTTGGGGGAAAAAAATTTAAGACAAATCTTTTTTTTTCTTGGTTCGACTATCCACTAATCGGGCTTTTCAAAATGATCAATTCCCAAAATTTTTTGACAAAATGTAGACAAACCAAAATTTTAAGCGGTTTATTCCATATATAAAGACGCCTTTTTCGTTATCCTTTTGTGCATTACCATAAAAGTAATCTATGATGGACAAGAAGCATATTCAAAATCTCCTATGCATTTGTGAGGAACGAATCTTACAAAGTTTTCGTAAAATTTATAAAATTTTGGGCACCACCGTTCGTAAACCATGCTGAACGTAAAACTATTTTTTGTGGTTTTCTTTTGATTTTGGCAGATTGCATAAAAGAAAATTTGACGAAATCGGTATTGATCAGTCGGCGAGATATTTTGTCATTTGATACTGTCAAAAATTTAACATCTGGAAGGTCGCGTGTAAAGTACTAAGTTTCTTTAACAATCGTATGTTTGGTTGGCGATCAGTGAATCCAATAGCTGCCGCAAATGGTTATTAAACTTCTTAATACTTGGCGCAGATTATACTTTGCTAGGTTGTAGCCAGGAATTGTTGATAGACTATAACGGCCCATTCATTTCGCCGAATTTCCGAAATACTATTTCAGAGTTACGAGGAGACTGCTCATATGTCACCTGTAGTAATTTAAACATTTTTCCATTGCTCGACAAAATTTGAAAAATTCGACTGATTAACTACACCCATTTATAATTAAGCTTTAGTTGCTCTAAATTTAATCAAATGATATAATATTTGATAATTAAAATGCAGCGCATCATCACAGCCATTCTGGTAAATCCAGCACAAGTTGACTGATTTTTCTAAATTTTATTAATACTCAGCAATCTCTAACTAGTTGATCGTAATAGTGCGGATATTTTTCCACTAAATTGCGTTTTAATTTTCTGTAAAACTGTTAAATGCCAACGTCTTCACGGGACTTCTTAAAGTTGGTGTTAAACCCGCGTAAAATATAATACAAAATGTAATTCATTATCAACGATGTGTTACCGCATACGTTTGAATTAATGTTCATTTCACTTTTGTGACACCTTTTACTGGTACTACCAAAAGAAAAACACGAAAGAAAAAATTTAAATGAATTTCCACATGTGAACAGCCCTTGCAATCGTTATAAGGACTACAAGTCGAGGACATATATTTAAAATGTCGAAGTTTCTTGTAGAGAATGTTTATCTACCCGGCGGAAGTTCACGATAAATAAAGTGCTGACATCACCGACGTTAAACAAATGAGGTGTTGAGAACAACGAAAAGTCTGTATACCTCCACACAAACGAATTAATTATCAAAATCATTTAATGCTGCAAAAATGTAACACCCAGAAGAAAATATTTAAAGTGCTGGTGTTAGAAAGTTCATAAACGAAATGGGTCATATTACACATTTTTTCTTGTGAACTGTTTTAACGGTGCCATTATTACGCCCTCATGCGAAGGAGAGCGTCACTCTCGAATGGAGTGCGAGACTCAAACATCCTCACAGTAGATTGTAGTTGTCCACCGCTAACTAATTGAATTGTTACATCCTTCAAAGCTCTACAAGCATAGAATTCTCTTTAGTTAATTTAAACAGGACAGATACAAATTAAATCGTCATTCTATAATATCAAATAATTGTGCAATTGTCTAGGCCATATTAAGCAAAAGACCCAATGGCCATGCTTCGCCTTATAATCAGCCGCTCGCCAAAGAACTACGCCAAGGAGTGCCAAAGAAGATGTTATTTAATACATTATTTATTTCAATTTTGGGATATATTGATCTGTATTCTTGAAAAATTATGCTTTCTATTCTCGATATAGCCATTATACTGATCTTAGGGCTGCACAATAAACGTATTTTTCCATAAACTTATCTATATGTTTCATTAAAGTAAATTTACATATTTCATTATTGGCTCAGCGTACAAATTAAAATGCAAAGTTATCAAATTTCGGCCCAGATTATTATGGTTAAAGTACAGGGTGGGCCATAAGAGTGTTGGCGATTTAATTCTTCAATTTCTCGGTAACGCGCGGCGCGGAGTTTCGGGGGGATATGTTGTTCGCTGCGCCGCTTCCTGGAAATTTAGTCGCCATGGAGCCGTACACGGGAGTGCAGCGTGCATTTTGTGTCCGAGCGTATTACGAAAACAATAAATCAGTGATTACTGCACGATGTTTGTATCGGCATGAACCCGGTTTACACGATATAAGTTCCAAGCGCCAATGTGATACGAAAACGGATCAGAATGTTCGAAACAACCGGCTTAACAGTACCAATTACGGTTCGTGGTCGCCCAGTTTCTGCAAGATCAG
>JAHXMU010000056.1:3270680-3301674 GCA_019455685.1 Philornis downsi | reverse complement strand
AAGAACTTCAAGGCAATACCTCGAGGATGTGGTTTCAACAGGATGGGACCACATGTCATACGGCTAGGGTATCCATAGAGCTGCTGAAAAATGTTTTTCCTGGAAAACTCATTTCGAAAAGGGGGGATATTGAATAGCCCCCACGTAGCCCCGATCTCTCTCCATGGATTATTTTCTATGGGGCTACCTCAAATCGGTAGTCTACGAGAATAATCCGACCAATTTAGAGCAGTTAAAGAAGAACATTATTCAGGAAAGTAACAAAATACCGAGAACAACTTTTCAACGAGTTTTCCAAAATTTGCGACTTCGGTTCCAAGAGTGTCAAGCAGCCGAGGAAAGCCATTTGGACAACATTATTTTTAAGTCTTAAAAATTCCCATTCTTCTACTTTTTAAAAATACAAATATATTTTTTTTATGTTTCGTAGTTTTTTTTTTTAATTGAATATTTAAACCGCCAACACCCTTATGGCCCACCCTAAGTCAGTCCACCTGACTGAATTTCTGTATTAGTTAAAACGTTATAGTTTACGAAGCTTAAAATACATACACAAGATTTGAAATGTTAGGCCAAAATCAATTGAAGCATTTTTTGTATTTGTTTTTTGCTTAAACTGAATTTTTACAAATTCCATTTAATCTAATCTTAATGAAACATAAATTGTTATGCTTTTTTTCATTGTTTACCCCGTTACAGTCAGAAATGTCCAATGGCTCTTAGTCCGTCAATCAGTGCGTCTATCCATCTGTTCTTCAGAAATCCCCATTTGTCCGTCCGCCAGTAGGTCCGTCGGCATGTCATGATTTAAGCCAAACAATTTTGTTAACGTGTTAAAATGCTTTCAAATTGAAACGTTACATTTCGACGCTTTAATGGGAATTACCAGAGAAACAAAATTGGATTTAGGAAAGACCACAATAGCAACGGCTGACAATTGCATTTATTATTATTATTATTATTCACTTTGAAGAATTTTGCGGCTGTAAAAGAAGTTAAAAGCTCTATGCAAGTTTCGCTTTCAATACAAAATCTTGGGGTTTTTGTCTACAGATGACTGAGACTCTTGTGTATTGTTACTGTTTGCGGCACATGTGGGAATTTTAATAAATATTTAGTTCTTTTTTTTTCTGTGTGTTTGTTTGTATTAAATTTATTTCTCAGTTTAAACAAAATTGTTATTGTTTTCCAGTTACTAAAGGGAAAAAGCGGCATACTTAGTTCTTTATGCTGTATAAAGTTCTTTAGTTCTTTATACTCATAAAGCCACTAGAAATGCTAATTGAAGTATGAGACTCTGGTTTTCACGTAATTCTTGTTGAAGTACGGGGTATCTATTTAGTGTCTTTCAAAGTGTCTTCTGAAGTGTTCTTTATTTTGTGAAAGGTTTACCATTTACGAATATGGATCGTTTAACATCCGAAGAATAAGTTAAAATAGTTAAAACTTACTACAAAAGTGGTGATTCATGCGTGGCTTTTCAATGGAACAACCTTTTTTCTCTATGATGAAGCCCATTTCTCACTCGGTGGTTACGTTAATAAGTAAAATTTTTGCAGATGGGTCTTGGAGAACCCAGAAGTGATTGTGGAAAAGCCATTGCATAAAGAAACGGGAACCTCAAAAGCATCCACTGCTGCAATCAACCCAAAGGCAGTCATTTCAATGACATTGTTTTTCGTACATAATAGCAAAGTCTAAGCATTATAATGTAAAAAAATTTCATCGGAATAAAACTTTATATGTGCTTTAGTTAATTTTATATAACTATAACTATATAAGAAAAAGATTTTGAAATATTTCGGATTGTTAGAGTTTTCACACACCCAACAATTAGAGAAAACTGATCTTAGAGTTTATTCGAGCGACAAAGTATCTATTGAAATCAACTAAATGGAAATTTGCTCCCGTGTCTAAAGGTATTGTCAGAAGTTTAAATCAAAATTTGACTTCGAGGAGAGAATTAAAAAAATTTGTGGGATTGAATTTAAACAGAAATTTCACTTAGGTGAACTGACTTTCATATGCATTCACCCAACACTAATGGAAAGGGGACGTAATAAATCCCTTGCAGTTTTCTGCCGTTTTCTGTTCTCCTGTTGTGATACAGATGGAACAAATACCTTTACGGCAGAACCTTTTTGGTTCAATTTTCGCAGAATTTTAAGGTTTCACATCCATACCTACATTTTTCTAAATTATTATCCCAGTGCTCTTTCCATAACTGTTTCTTCCACTATAAAGAAGCGTGTGTCTCGTTCTCTTCTGCTTACAAAACTCCTTCATAAGGCGTGTTTCAATTCGCTTCAGTATTGCAGCATCCTTTCGGTCGCAATGTAGCATTCTTTATTGTATTAAGGCTTTCCACTTAAAAGAAGTGTGTGCCCCGCTTCCCTTCTTCTTACAGAGTTCCTTCATAAGGCGTGTTTAATTCGCTTCAGCGTGTGCCTCGCTTCTCTTTTTCTTGCAGAGCTCCGTCATAAGGCGTGTTTCAATTCGCTTCAGCATTACAGCATCCTTTCGGACGCTATGGGATGTTCTTCATCGTATCAAGTCTTTCTTTTGTCTGGCTTTTCAGTTACGGTTTTTATGGCAGTTGCTCTCGAATGCGCAATATATTTCTGCGTCTGCATGTTAGGCGAGTTACTACGACATTGACTATCCCACCAAGACTTCAAATATTCTCTGGCTTGGTTATATACATTTTTCGCTCTGCTTAATCTCGTGCGTACCGAGTGGTGATCTGTGTTAACACCATGATCCACACAAATTTCAGTGATTCTGGAAGAATTCATTTCATTTATCAATCGTGATCAATCCGGTTTCTCGTATTGTCATCATAAGATAAACTTTCATATTTCCTTATGTGGGAATGTGTTACACTTTGTACCTTGTCTCCGGGAATTTTCTTGTATGAACCAAAATTTGCTACTTTTGGACTAAGACACCTTCTCTTTACTTTTTAGCATTCAATTCTCCCTAAACAGTTTTAATGACGTGGCCAGGACGGCCATAGTATGCCTCTCCCAGGGTAGCTTGCTGTTGCTTACAGGTCTAAGCAGCCAGAAAACGACTATAAGTTTCTTATCCTTTATAAATTTCCAACCGAGTTGATGTGTTTCTATTTGTCGGCTGTCGTAAGTATCAAAATCTTTGCGTCAAGTGCATTGTTATCCTGTCCATCGGTGATGTCAGCTCCTCATTTGTCAAGGATTTTTCTCAATCGGATGGGGCCTCCTAAACTTTTGTTAACACTAGATGGATGTCCGATAACATAGCAAGGGAACCAGCCGGTTGATTTGGAAATTTGGAGACCAAATTAAAATATTCTTAATCCTCATGTGCTATGTATGGGAGGCAAAAAAGTATTGATGTATTGATATGTGCGATATACTAAGGGGCGTGATAGTACAATCAATTATAATTTGCACTACTAAATGTCTATGCGCTCAATTATACAGAATATTGAGCAATTGATTGAAAGATACGAATCTATAAGTAGGGTAATTAGATACCGGAGAGGGCATCTTTGCCCAGTATTATAACCTAAAATAATTGGATATACTTTATATCTTTAATTTAAATAATTTGAGGCTACAAATCGATAATTACAGGGGAAAGTCAAAGTTTGATAAATCGATTAAATTGAATGAAAGTTACCAGAATGGGCGTGGCAACGTCGCCAATTGTTCTTCTCAGAACTTGGTCGAATTTGGTAGAAATATTTGGAAGACATGGAGATAAGAATAAATGTGTTAAATCGGTCATTTGTATGACGTTAAAAGGTTAGTCGATCAACTATTTATTTGATAATTTTAGAGATGTAATTTATAAAAATCTAAACAACTTCAATCGATTAATTAGAAAATAGCGATTGAATTTCAAAATATTTATCAATTTGTATAGGAGATAACAGAAAGGGTGTGGTAACATACTTTGTTTTCATTCTGGTACCCTACTTTTTGACAAGTACTCTACTTGAACCAAAATTGACTGCTTTTGGTGCAGCTACATAAAAAATCTGAACCTAAGAATATGTGTCAAATATGTAAGTTTCATGAGAGGTACTATAAGGGATTCTACCAAGTAGTGTCACTGTAATGCTTATCACGCCGAAATTTTGGCCATTAAGGAAGTGGCAGAATCTCAAACGTTCTTTCAACGTCCTTACCACGGTGGGGATTAACATATTCTCTGACAGTCAACCTGCTATTAAATCCCTGGATTCTGTTTTCCTGAACTCAACATCAGCCCTGAAATGCCGCAGATCTCTTAACAAGATGGTTCAGCATTTCAACATTTACCTTATGTGGACGCCGGGCCACAGACGAGCTGCAAAGACTAGGGACAACCTTACAGACTCCAGCCGAGTTGGAGTCCGTGGGCATGCTTCTAGCCACTTGCAAGCTGATACTGCGAGATAGAGCATATTTAGCGGCAAATGGTAGGTGGCCGTGTGTCCGAGGCTGTAATCAATCCAGACAGATGTGGCCTTGCATAGATCTGAAGCGTTCACATAAACTGCTGTAGCTATCAAGACCCGACGTCTCATTACTTGTATCCGTCATGACGGGACACTGTCTGATTTGAAGATATGCGACTAGTGACTTCCGCAGGAACTATAGGGATGAAGATGAGGAGGACTCAATAGAACACCTTCTCTGCAATTGCCCCGCCCTGACGAACAGAGGGATCAACACTGGGCTCGTATTTCTTTAGAGACCTAGAAGATCTGGACGATATATATATTGTCTGACTTAAGAGTTGCTTGAAGCTTTCAGGATAGTTCAACGGGGGAAACTAGGGACATCCTTATCTCAAGTTTCCGTGGTATCATAATGGACTATACAGTCTAAGTGAGTCCGTCTATTCAGACTGCCACACTGACCTAACCTAACTTACTAGAAGGTATGTGGTAAATAAGTCGAAATTTTGAAATTTTAGAAAGCATTACGAAATAATGCAATGAACTAAAACTTACGTTACTACAGGTAATTTCTGAAAATCGGTCAATTTTTATAGGAGGTATCAGAGAAGGCGGACCGATATAGCCTGTTAACAATCCCATTTAGGAAAATAATTTGATGAGCCAAATTTTATGAAGTTCCAAGAATTGTACTGCAGCTGTCGTATCCACCAGCCAGACAGACGCACATCGCTCAATCGACTTAAAATTTCATGAAACGCCTTTCTCAGGAGATGCTTGGTATTATAAATGAATTCTTCTAGGTATTACGTTTTCTTCGTATCAAATGATACAAACCTTTATTCTTCCAAATGAAGTTATTAAAATATTAATACCGTAGCTAGCGTTTTTAAGGCATTTTCCCAAACACTCATATTTACAACGTGTGGTAAAGTAACCAAGTCTCCCTCTTTTTACAATACAACATTCTCAGTCGTCTTTTCTTACGTCGTGTCTGTCGCATCTTCTGGATGTCATAGCCATCTGAATGTCAATCTTGTAACATTCGTCAAGGACATGGTTTGCACTGTATCCCCATGATGGCCAATTTATAGGTAATGTAAGGAGTGTACTGCGAATTCGCCTAGGGTGAAACTTTTTGTTTATAAATGTGTTAGCTTTGCGTTTTGCTTAAATATCTCTAATACAGAGTGATTTTAAGTATTTTTGTTACAAATTGTTTTAATGCGGTTTTTGTCTTTGTCTATTTACTCTGGCTGCCGTAACAGCCTTTTTCCCCAGCCAGTGTTTGATATTTATTATGATTACGGTTTTAGAATGAATTAAACGTTTTGGACTACAAACAATAACAGCAGAAATAGACAGCAATTTATGTGATTTGTTGCCTATTTAATGGGAAACAATTAAAAGCATATGAATGAAGTGTTTTATTTGGAACTTTGTTGCCATTTTTATTTTTTGTTCGCCAAAAAGTGTCTCATTGTGGCCATTGTGAGGACGGACATGTGAGACAAGACGGTAACAATTCCTTAGCGGCCACACCAAGGTATGATGATAAATGCCTAGATTTGTGCTAATGAATATAATAGCATTGTTAAAAATGTTGGTATATCAAAAAAAAAAAAATTAATAATTTTATAACTTGTAGTAATCTGGGTTTTGCTCATTGTATTGATTTTCAATTTTCTACAAAACTTGAGAAAATTGACAAGTAGTTTTATAACTTTTGCCATCTCCGATAGAAATGTATATAAGAATATATGAGTTAAGCTGATATGATTAGTAATTTGCGGTCATTATTGCACCCTCTACCTTGTGATGGAGGGAATACCATGTTTGGCACCCAGCATGCATCAACTAAATATGCTTGTCGGACATCCCACAAAGTATGTGAACGTCAACGTTTTTGTGGCAAGCACTTTAGGGTCAGATGGCTTAAATTTCGTATAAAAATATCTCATGGTTATGTAGATCTCAAGTCCGAAAGTAAGAGAAATTGGTGTAAGAGAGAAAAACAGTACAGAAATTTCAGTCAAATAAACTGACTTAAATATACTCTCACCCAACGTCCTTCTGCTGTGTTGCAAAAATGTGCCAGAAGGGACAAATCGCTTGATTCTTATCAATACAAGAATCAGAATAAAAACATAATTACACCTTTCTGAGGTCCTTAGCTTAGTAATTATAAAGTGAACATTTATTTATTGCTAAACCAGCAGTTACATATGTGCAGCATTCGTAGGGGCTTGGCAATGCAGTCCAATAGCGTAAGCAAAATGAAATGTCTCAAAATTGAAAACTATACTGCGCTACTAGAGTCAAATTAGTCAATATTTTGTATGGAATTTCTCAGAGCAAATTCTATCAATTTGTTGAATTTTTTTCCACGCTTCATATCGCAATACGATTGGCAAAACCTAAGACAACTTCAGTCTAAGAATTATGGATTACAAGGGAAAGATTAAATTTTGGTAAACCTTTTAATTTATGTGAGAAGTATCATAAGCGGCACAGCAGTGCCCTTCATTTTACTTATCAGAAATTAGTTCAAGGAAAGCATGAACAGTGCCAAATTTAACTGAATTCGGTACAACTTATTGAAGGATATGAAAGCAAGAATGTATATGTTTACGAAAAGTATTTTTTCAGTTTTTCTCAAGTTTTGCAGAAAATTGAAAATCAATATAATGAGCAAAACCCAGATTACTACAGCGCACTAACTAGAACTCATAGAGGGGAAATTTGACTTCGGAAAAGCGGTCAATTTGTATGGAAGTAACCAAACGGAATGCGGTAATGAGCTCTGTTTTGATTCTCAAACCCTACCTAATCAAATACTGAGTGTAACAAAATAAAAGCAATTAATCTAAGAATATATGGGTTCAATAAGACAATTTATATGGGAGTTATCAAAAAGGCGTTATTGGAAATACATACAACTAATACAAATTTAATATGGTGGGTTGCAAGGATAAAACTGATTTGATAAGATTGACCATTTTGTATGGCAGGAACCTAAACGAAAAGATTAATATAGGCCATTTCTAATGTCCGTTTATGATTTTGTAAAATATAAATTTTGCGCCAAGTTTTAGGATTTCAATATATTTTGCCGGTTTAGATGATTGTTCTTTCAGGTAAAGATATAAAAAACTACGAGTTTTCACTAAAAACCGAGCGACGTAAATGCCTTTTGAGAAATCATTTACGATGCTTTCATGACATAGCTGCTGTGTTTATTGAAAAATATATATCTCGCAATCCCAAAACTAGCCGACCTGACTGTATCACAGATGGTGCCAATAGTTTGAAAAAGAAAAATATTTTGGTGAATAGCGTCAACCTTATATAACATATGTTTTATATAGCCTGAGGCTAGATGAACTCTTTCCTTTCCAGGTAAACTCCCATAAGCGCTGTAGAGCGCTGTATCAAGTGCCCGCGCCTTTATCAAAATACGAAAGCGAGTATCACCTTAGAGGTGATACGCCTCTTAAACACGGATGTGAAATCACAATACAAAGGAACACCGTAAAGTCCTAATGTACCTATAATCATACAACATTGTGTTGACAGTAGACCGTGTGCCAGAGTACTCTGAGTCAAAAACAATGTTTACAAGTGGTACAAGCTTTTCACAGAAGGTCGAGAAGATGTGAATGACGACGCTCGCTCTGGATGCCCCAGCACATCAACAACCGATGAAAATTTTGAGAACATGAAGAAAACTGTTATAGAGAATCGTCCAATCACAATTAGAGAAGTTGCTGAGGATGTTGGCATATCGGTTGGCTCACGCCATGCAATCTTTTCGGAAATTTTGGGCATGAAGCGTGTGTCAGCGAAGTTCGTTCCAAAATTGCTGAATTTTGACCAAAAACAACGTCGCATGAGCATCGCTCTGGAATTGTTGAATGACGTCAACGATAATCCAGATATGCTTAAAAGGGTCGTAACTGGTGACGAATCATATTTATATGGTTATGACATCCAAAACCAAAGCCCAATTGTCCCAATGAAAGAGTCCAGGAGAGCCAAGACCAAAAAGAGCACTCCAAGTTCGATCAAATGTCAATGTTTTGCTCACTGTTTTCTTCGATTAGCATGGCGTAGTGCATCAGGAGTTCTTACCACAAGATCGTACGGTAAATAACGAGTACTATCTTGACGGTATGCGCCGTTTGTGTGAAGCAATACGAAAAAGCGCCAGGAATTGTGGAAAAAAATTCATGGCTTTTGCATCATGATAACGCACCTGCTCACTCATCTTTGCTGGTAAGAGATTATTTGGCCATAGACAACACCACCGTCTCAGCCACCGTATTTACCAGATTTGGCACCCTGCGACTTTTCCTTGTTCCCAAGAAGAGACCCATGAAAAGGAGCGGCGTTTTGCGACGATTGTGGAGATAAAAATCGTATCGCTGAGAGAACTGAAGGATATATCAAAAAGTGTATGTCACAACTGCTTCGTGGAGTGGAAAAAATACTTGTGCAAGTGTATTATATCTGAGCGCGACTGCTTTGAAGGACATAAAACAGAAATTGATGAATAAATAAATATTTTTTGAGAAAAGTGATAATTCATCTTTTTTTTTTTTTTTTTTTTTTTAACACACCTCGTATACTTTGGATGATGCTTTTCTGAAATTCTAATGCCAACCAGTGATACAGCATTGTAATCTCTGTGCTGAAAATTGTCATTTTTTTTGTAAAAGTAACTGAGCCTAACTTACATGAACGCTTACAGAAACAGTTTTTCTGCACCTAAAATTTGCAAACATCAAAAGATTTCCATTGATTTTTTCATTCGTAATCTGGTGAAAATACACTGCAATGAAGCCAGAAACAATAGTATCACTTCTATGACAAACTTATATTAAATTTATCGATTATTTAAATTTTCGCTACTTTCGAATTACAAGTTGCGGATTATTTTTTACATCTTTGGATGCTCTTTTTTGCTGTGTAATTACCAAATTTGGTCTACCTGCACCTTCATCTTCTATTTTTGTTCAATCATTATATAGAACTGATACAGATTTTTGCTACAATCAATATTTTATATACTTTACGGGTGTTCTGATGTGTTTTTACGTGTGGAATAATGGAATAACAAACTTAGTATACTCGCCATCATTGGTGGTTGTTATAAAAATATTTGAAAATGATATTCTAATCACTTGGTTATTTCTTGTACAGATCTTTTAATTCTTCCTTGCATATGAACTCAGAAAGCAGAAAAAATCCAGCTTAAAACTTAAAAAAAAAACATAATTTCCAAAATACTGAAATTGTTTGAAAATTTCGCACCAATAAACGTTCCCCCTCTTCTAATCGGTTTTGGTCAATGTTGAAATCTGATAATATTTGTAATGAACCTTTCACCGTGAATCACTAACTATCTGTATGTAGTCACAAAGATCAGATAAAGATATTAAAAATATTGAAAATGGTCTTACGATCACATTTGCGTTGTTGAACTATCAGACACATTTCAATATTTGCTACCTTAACAAATGTATTTCGGCACATGTAGTAAAACAATAGATCTCAAACGTTCATCGATACGCACCTTTAAAATAATACGCATAATTAGCATTTGCTGTGCACCCGACTGTCCAGTAGACTCACCACACCGAATGGACAATGTGAAATATCAAAGTGGCAGAGTGCAAACAAAGCACCCAGTATTCAACCAATCGACATTGACAGAGCGTTTTTGTTAATTGTCTGTGATTGTTATTTAAACTGCACAACAAATGAACCATTCAACTTTGAAGCAGGTATTACAGCAGGTAAAGAGGTGTGCAGGGGCATTGATTTTTAAGTCCATTCAAAAATTAAACTTTATGGTAATTCATAATTATGAGAGACCAAAATTGTGCCGGTCATATTAATACAATTTTAATTCAGCTATTAATGTTGGCCAAGAACAATTACTAAGCTTTCTTCTTTCTCTTGTTTTGTATACATCATTCGTAAGGTTTTCTACGGCATTAGAGCTGGAGAACTTTTACTTTCACTCCTATGTGAAAACGAAATGTTCGAAAAGCAAAATAAAAGTGTTCTTAATACCAAATGCTCTTTCTGTACCACTTCTTATTTGAATGCATCTAAAGACACACATAAATCACCGGATGATTTAAAAAGATTTGAGCTACAAGCAGCTTTGTAATTCCTCATTTGTGAGAGGAGGAACCGCTTGTGATTTCAAAACAAACCTCTGTTCTGGCATTAGTTTAAAAGGAAATCAAATTGTGCGCAAATATTAAAAAAAAGCATTTGTATGCTTTTCTTTGACGGAAGCCTTCAACTGAAACAACAATCCCGCAGCCACGAATTATATCCGCAAAACACTTTCATTAATGAAAGTACGTATGAATTGGATTATTGAACTGTGAACTGTGGCAATGGATGAGTACTGCAGTTTTAAAAAGTCTTATCTAATAAGGGAATCAATTGGAGATCTCGATAGAGTTAGCAGATTATGGCAACAATTAAATTGTTATTTTTTTTAATATTAAAATTTGAAATTTTTCGCATAAAAGGTGGGATGGAATGCGAGCATTAAACTTTAACATAGCAACATTAACAGCTTAACATTAACAACAGAAATAATTTAAATCAATTTACCTTAAATATTTGAATACAAATGAAAACTTATCCTTATGTTACAGATGCGCTACAATTGAGTACAAGGCTTTATTAACTGAGGTTTCAGTTCGTCACTAATGCGAGCAGTTTAAAAATATACTTTGATGTATTCAAAAAAATTTGTGCTTTCGATAGCGCCACGAAAATTATATATGAAGGGAGGACCTACGTATTTCATATTATCTAATGTACAACACAAAAAGCAATGCCAAACATAAAAATCGTAAAGAGAAAATTTTGTGGTGATTCCTGGCAAACTGAGCAAAATGTAATAAGTTCATAAATAATTGAAAAAAAATAATCCCAAATGAACAAAATTAGTACCAAATTCAGAATGAAATAAATCTGTGTGTACGAAGATGGTCCTAAAGCTAGCCAAAATGACGTATAGATGGTGCCAGTAGCTTGAAAAAAATTATTATGGTGATAAGAGGTAACCTTATAAAACATAAGTTTTAAGTTTTAACGTTAATAATGTTCTATTTAAGTTAAACAGTACATGATAAATAATATATATTTATAGATTTGAAAGAAAGAAAAAAGTAAATAATTAAGAACACTCATACGTTCTATTTTTATATTAATAACGTCAATTTTGTAAGAAAAAAGCTAATTGTAAATGTTCTATGTTATAATTTGATGTTGTCCTTGAAACGAAACGTTGTTTAGTATTTTTACTTCAGCCAAAAAAAGTAAACAAATTCAGTAAATTTGTAAACATGGAAAAAATTGGTCACCATTATGTAATTTAATATTTCCATTCGAAGGGTCTCAGTCCAACCAATTTTAAAGCCGAGCTACATTCTACTCTAGGCGAGTCGGCCCACGATTATTTATGATTGTAAAATATTGGGCAGCAGAGTTTAAACGAGGTCGTACGAGCTGCCAAGGCTTACTTCGTAGTGATCGACAAATTGAGGTGTCCATGCCAGACACGGTTAAGTAAATCCGCAAATTGGTATTGGATGATCGTCGACTGAAGATGCGTATGCTAGCTGAAATAATAGGTATTTCAAAAAGGGCTATGCAAAGCGTATTATATGAGTAAGATGAGTGCCGCGCTTGCTTTTGATAGAGCAAAAACAGCGCCGTAAAGATGTTTAAGTGAAGCGGTGGAGTTTGGCGATGTTTCACCGTAATAAAGCCGAATTTTTGCGCCGATTCATAACCATGAATGGGACATGAGTCCGCCACTTCACATCTGAGACAAAGAAATAGTAAAGTCAAACGTGGAATGTATCAGGAGAATCGTGCCCAAAGAGGGCGAAAACGGTTCCATCTAATTTATTGCAGCGTTTAGGTGAATAAATTATGGGAAAATGACTGCATTTGGTGAAAAAGGTAATGTTGTTTCATCAAGACAAAGCTCCAGTTCACACATTCTCTATTGCTATGTTCAAAATTAATGAATTAAGTTCGTACTCCATCACGCAACTTATTAGGCAGTTAATTTCTACTATTTACACTACTAGTAATTTCTGTTTCCAAACTTGAATAAATGTCTCCATAGTTAAAGATTTGGCAACAATGAAGAGATGGAGTCAGCGGCTAATGGCTATTTTAAAGAAATTGGCAGTTCTTACTATTAACTGGGTATAAAAGCTATTGAATATCGCTGAAAAAAGTATATCCAGCTAAAAGGGAATTATGTTGAAAGATGAAGATAATTTTTTCTCACTTTTTTGTGTCTTCTTTGTTAGGTCAGCTAGTTTTGGTCAGCTATTTTCATTCGCCGTATTATATTCCTGATACGAGCTATTTATACTATGTAGCTATAGAGCCATTGAATATTGCCTATTTATTGAATATTTGTAGAATTCTGTAATTTAATGTTAGAATGAAGTTGTTAGGAAATGGTCAATAATCATTGGTTTTGTAAAAAAATTATTAACATTTCCTTGTTTATCTATTTTTACTGTTTATCAATAAAATAGCGATGCAAAAAGTAGAAACTGCCTTCATTTTCTAAGCATGTGAACCAATCCTGATACTACTGCTTTGCCTTCGAAATTACATCCTTATCATATGAACGTGAGCGGTATTTTAAAGTCGGTGAATTTCCTTTTTTTACGTTGTCTTCTGTGAACGCGGTCGATATATTTAAATGCGGTAGAAAAGAGATACCAATAACTAGACAGCAACATTGACAGATGATTACACGCGTGGCTGCTAACTATTTGTGGAAGGCACACGCCTTTATCTCCAGCATTCTCTGAAAACAATGATTGGCGTTTACATTACAGTAATACTTGTTAAATAGAATTCCAGTAGTCAATTTATAATACGTTTTAATTTAATCGATCGATGGAGTATGAAGTGACAAAGTATTCGAGGGCTAAAACAGTTTCAGTGATTACACCAACAGTAGAAAATATCATATCATGCTGAAAAAAAAACCTGTGTCACGTTTTGGCTAATTACAATGATTAATAAATATTTATGCCCCCACCCACTAGGATGAAGGCATATGTCAATAGTTGTAATAAATATGAAATATATGTATGATATCGATTAGTAATAACGCATTGCTCAGCACTGAATCAAGTTGCAATGTTACAGCTTATGAATGGCAAAACTGCAGATACCAATAAGATGTTGGATGGATAGAAATTATCTGAAATATGCATAAATTAGCTACGGAAGGTAATTTGACTCATCGACAGTTTCAGTAGTCCAAATGAATAAGTCATTTTAAATCGCAAAATTAGCGTATTAACTTCGATCTCCGATCAACAAGTTTCGGAATGCTACCCAAAGCGAAACAACCAGTTCAAAGTAGGTTGACTAAATAAAGCAATACTGATACTTTTCTATTATTATTTTTATATAGTGCACTCAAAAGTCCAGCGAGAACATACGAAATTCTGACATTCACAAGGCTACTGAGAAAGAAAATTTGTCAAAAAATGCCATATATGTGGAAGGAAAAATAATAAATTTTGCACCACAATAATTCATTCATCATCATATCATTATGAGGCCACAACTTGACAAATACAGGATGGCGCAATAGAACTTGCCTATTGCATCATCTTTTTTTGAGGGGTAGAAAAGGCGCGGCGGGGGGATGGCGCCTATATTGTTGGGTTGGCGGGCTCATGGAGTTTTAGTCGCTAGGAATCACTTCGACGTTCATATATTGCTACTTGGCGACTATGTTGTGCTGAATATGTACTACGGCGAATTAGTGAAGCTCCGAGTGCTAATTTAATTAAAATATGGGTAAAGCGTTTTGAAGAGACCGGTTCAACATTTAAACCACAAGCAACTGGTCACCCAAGAACATCTAGGACCGAAGACAATGTTGAGAGAGTTATGGAGTCAGTACGAGGAAATCCACAAATGTCGACTCGCAAGAGATCGTCTGTCTTACAATTATCGCGACGAAGTTTGCAACGAATATTAACATTGGATCTTAAACTGCATCCATGTAAGCTGCAATTAACACAAGAATTGATAGAGTCTGACTTCATAGCAAGGCTCGCATTTGCTAATAAAATGCTTAATCGATTTTCCAATTTTGACAATATCCTTTTCTCTGACGAGGCTCATTTCCTTATGAATGGGTTCGTAAACCGTCAAAATTGTCGTTACTGGAACAGTGAAAATCCCAAAATCAAACACCAGAAACCATTGCATAGTCCTAAAGTGACAGTATGGGCAGCAATCTCTGGCAGAGGAATACTTGGTCCTTTTTTCATCGAAAATACGCGGGGCCAAAACGTCACGGTTAATACGGAACGCTATGTTGAGATGTTGGACGGATTTTTGGCTCCAGAAATTGAAAGTTCAAGAATAATGAATTCCAGAACTTGGTTCCAACAAGATGGAGCTATCTGTCACACATCAAATGACTCCATGGCGGTGGTGAAGCAGATGTTCTCTGGCAGACAGATTTCGAAAAGAGGTGATATCACATAGCCCCCACGTAGTCCAGACTTGACGCCTCTTGACTTTGTTTTGTGGGGATACCTCAAACACAAAGTCTACAGTAATAATCCAAGAAACATCGTTCAGCTGGCAGTCATTACACCAGTATTACTGAAGAAGTTTTCAATAATTTTCGTTTGCGGTTAGAGGAGTGCCGTCGTAGAGAGGATCACCATTTAGATGATGTTATTTTTAAAAAATAAACTCCATTTATTACTCTACAATGCCTTAGTTTTATTTTAACCATACCTTTTGTATTTATTTTTTAATCTATTTTTTAAATATCCACGTTCTATTGCGCCTCCCTGTATCATTAAACGAACATCGATTTTTCGTCATGTGGATCCTGCTGATTTTGTTCTCTTGATGATACCCGTTTTGAGTCGATAAAAAACTTAAGAATTCGCAGGGAGACCAGAAGTCTATTGCCGTAAGAAGTCTATAGAAAGCTCACTTTTTTTTTAGTAATTGATGAATCTTCTGTATAATTTTTGTTCGATTTTTAGTGTATTGTATCTTTAAAATTTATGAATTTGGTCCTTAATTCGGTTCAAGATTGTTTTCTTTTGACAATTATAAAGTAGGTATTTTTGTTCGGAAAAAAGTGAAATTTAGATGGTCCTGATGGTTTTCGCCATTATTGGCATGATTTGAGGGAA
Organism: Philornis downsi; assembly: GCA_019455685.1. Taxonomy (NCBI): domain Eukaryota; kingdom Metazoa; phylum Arthropoda; class Insecta; order Diptera; family Muscidae; genus Philornis; species Philornis downsi. Next base: position 3,286,002 of record JAHXMU010000056.1, on the reverse strand, counting down.
GAGCCGAAATTGTTTTGCTAAATTTTGGAGTTGAAAATGTGCTGATTTGGGCAGCATTTTCTGCAGCAGAATGTCTGAAGTTGGAGATTGTATACTCAAAAATGGAAAATGCAGATTATGTTTAAGCTTTGGAGTGTATTGTCATAACATATCTGATACCTCCCACCAAAAATGTAAATTTTGAGATAAATCGAAAAAATAGCTACAGTATTTCCCATTCAAATGCCTTATTTAACCTACATAATTCTAGCTTCAAATATCCCAATCAGTTGCGCTGAATTCAGTGAAATTGGGCACACACAATGCATTCGATGAACTACGTTCTGAGAGTGAAAATAATGTGCAATGCCACACCCATCAAGGTAGCTGTATATGGGGGATGGTGTGGTGACAGATATTCTAACGAAGGCATAAGTTGAGGGAGGTAAAACATTAGTAGTGGGTATTTTTTGTGCTGCAATATACGGGATATTTACCTTATTCCTGATGGACCAAGAAAGACTTGGAGATCTCTTGGTGATTTTTTCTTGAGGTGCCACAACTTGAGGAGATGTTGAAGGTAGTTTTTATTCGACTAAATTTCAAATACAAAACATCGTGGTACAATGACGCTTGTAAGAAAATCTTAGTCTACTACGAAACAATATGAAATTATAAATACAGGTGGATCATTATCAAAGTATAAAATTCAAATATTTTAACTGGAGACACTCCATTATTTAACTGAGGTTGTATAAGAAGTATTAAGACTAAAATCTAATAAGCCTTGTAAGCCAGAGTTGTGAAGCAATTCTCACCGCTAGAATGCAAGAAAAAGCTTTCGACAAGAAATAATACAAGATAATGATAAGAGATATTAGAAGACAGTGACAAGAGACATTTCATATGAGAAAGTGACAAGAGATATTACAAGCCGACGGGTGTGAATAAAAGATTCCGGTTAAACTCTGTCTGTTTTACTTCGGGCTTAAACAGTAGTTCACATATAATTTAGCAATTTATCGAAATCAGTTCTTCCTGCCTTAATCATTGTTTCGTAGATTAATTTATTTAATTCATTTAATTCATTCATTTAAATTGATTAATTTAAACCTAGAGTTAAAATTGGGCAGATATCCAGGCAACTGCGGCCTCCGTGGTAAATTTCATATTAATTTTGGGTTGTTCGGAATGTTTGTTCGGTCTTCAAAAGAAATTTATTTACAAATTTATATGCAAGAAAATAATTATTTTAATCTATTATATTATATTATATTATACTAGCCGACCCGGCAAACGTTGCTTTGCCTTCAAATTTTATTTTTATTGGAAATGTTTCATTAGCAGGAGCAGAAATAATTGCTTTTTAATTTGTGGTTTGCATAGAAGGTAAAAGTTTGGTGTACATATTGTAACTTCTGCTGCAAATATGGGCGGGATTGGACAATGCCACTCCCCATTGTCCAATCCCGCCAATACAATATGTACACCAAACTTTTATACCAAATTTTGTTCAAATACCGTTAGCAGGTGCAAAAATAATGGATTTTTAATTTGTGGTTTGTATGGGAGGTACCACCCCCCATTGTCCAATCCCGCACATATTTGCAGTAGCACTTGAGATATGTACACCAAACCTACGCACAAAATTTTGTTCAAATACTGTAAGCAGGAGCAGAAATAATTGATTTTTAATTTTTTGTTTGTATGGGAGGTACCACGCCCCTTTGTCCAATTGGACCGAATGGTAAATCTAAACCATCCCGAGCACCACCCAGACACATATACAAAAATTTATGCAAAGCGGGCCAGCCGTTTAGGAGGAGTTCAGTGACAACGCCCGTACAGTAGAATTATATATATAAAGATTGAAATGTTCAAACATACATACATCTTTAATTTGAGTAAAATCGGAGGGAAAAAATTTATTTTCGAAACGCCGCCTACTGGATTTAAACATATACAAAATGTTAAAATGATGAAACATACATACATTTTTAATTTGAGTAAAATCGGACCAAAAATATAAATTTTCGAAATAAGTCCACCTCAGCGCCACCTACCGGGTTCATTTATACACAAACAAATTTCTCATGATCAAAGAAACACACATTCTGAATTTCGGTTAAATTGGTTCATTAATATAAATTTTTCAAATAAGTCTACCCCAGCGCCACCTACCGGCCTCAAACTTCATTAAAACCTAATCGGGCACCAACCGACCCTATGGTGTGAATATGGCTGCTGTAGCTGTAATCGTTAAGATCTGATTGTCGGACAAACATATGCACGAACGTTTTTATATATTAAGATTATATTACATTATATTATATTATATTATATTATATTATATTATATTATATTATATTATATTATACATAATCTCCTCCTTTTTTAATAACTTCTTCCCACCTCTCTCATAAAACTCGCATAGTTTTTTTGAAAGAAAAAACGTTCAATTCGATTTTTCACTTTCTCGTCGTTGTGGGAATTCAAACCCTTTAAGTGAATTTCTTCAAATTGCGAATTAGGTGATAGGAGGACGGGGCGAAGTCTGGGAATTACGGTGGGTGGGGTAAAACTTCCTACCCAGGCTTTGACAGTTTTTGACGGGTTCGCGAGGTAGTGTGAGGTCTCCGAGAGAAAGTGAGGTATCCACACATCGAGGTTGCTCACAAATCCGAGTTCTTTCATGCCCCGTGAACGCTTGAAACTAATTTTTGTATTATTTCAGCTGTTGCACGGGGATTAACAATAATTTAATCTCTCCCCTCCTCGGAAACCATTTCTTTTGGTCGTCCTGATCTGTGAGCGTCCGTTACGGAAAAATTGCCCATAGAAAATCTTTTAAACCATTTCTGGCAGGTCTTTCATTTGGTCCGTTTTCTTTATAAATAGACTTTATTTTTCGGCTGGCTTAGGCAACCGTTTTTCCTTTTCGGAAATAATACAGCATAATTGCCTAAAATGCTCATTTTCCCACTTTTCAAAACTTTTTTTTAAAACGCTATAACCACTCACGACTAGAACGAGAACACAAGTGAACAATAGTAAACAGTTTAGAGTAAGAATGGGAGGAAGTTATGATAGTTTTTGAGGGAACTCTATGTCATGAGAAGTGCCGTATGGTGAACTAACGAATTAACCGAAAGCACTTTCCCAACGACCCGATATGTATATCTTATTTTTCATATCATATCTTTTATTCAATTGCATTAGTTTCAGTATAATTTAGCAAGAATTCGAGTAATGTTAGTTCTGAAAATTCTGTAATTTGTCTACTGGTTTTTAAGTTACAATAGTAGGCATTGTTCCTACCGAAAAATTGCCTGTGGCAACATTGTAATATTGGGGAGAAAAAGTTTAATGACGGTATTCTTTCACGTACAGATATACTCGTATGTGCTTTCAAAGAAAAATCACTTAACTACCCATCTGTTGTTAGAGATTTTGATAGATTTTCAAAAAATCGTTGTTATGACAATTTGTTATATACAGAAATGTACAGAATTTTGAAGCCATGTTAAGACAGCGGTTTTTCCTTCAGGCTGAGATATACGAGTATGTGCTTACAAAGAAACTAACTACCAATCTGTTGTTTTGAGATTTTTACAGATTTTCAAAAAATCGCTGTTATGACAACTTATTATAACACTGGAAATATACAGAATTTGGAACCATGTTATGACAGCAACAGGAACGCTAATGACATATACATTAACAGCAAAAGAACATTCTTGCCTATACACGTTTTTAGAGATTATTACGTAATTTTGGAAAAATCGCTCTTTTGAAAAATGATTATAACTTGTGAGTTATCCCGAATCCCAGCCAAATTTCGGCTGGGGATTAGACGCAAATACATTTCTAAATAAAGTCAACAATATTAAGAAATATATTCGATTTCGTCCTAATTCCACTTATGTGTTTTTTCATTATGAACACAGATATTTATAATTGTTAACTTTTCTCCCAGAATTTTGGTACAAAATTCCCAGTATGCATTCTCTATTCACAAAGTTTTGTAATTAAATATTTATAGTTGCAAATTCAGCTGTGGCCAGTGGATTTTTGTATCGGCAGCATTCGTTTATTTTGCAACATATTTTGTTGGTGAGATATAAATTATATTTAACTTCATTCCTCCAGGTGAAGGTATAAAAAGGATGAAACTCACGCCATGTGAAAAAATTATTTGAAATAAATGCGTTATTTCAGCCATTGAAATGGTATTTAAAAAAAAAATTAATAAAATGCAATAAATTCCAAGTCAATTTTATTAATCATTCATATAAACACCCCTATATGTATATACCACCAACCACACAGCAGCCGCCTTTAGAGATCTCTGTGGTCACATCATTCATTGTCTTTAGACGAAGCATCAACATTCGTCAAAAGTCCGTTGGCTATAACACCAGATACACCCACTAAGTATGTAAATGTTAAGATTTGCAGGTACAGATAAGTAATCGAAACGTTTTGAACTTTTTTCATACTCGTATATGATTGAATATAAAAATTACTTCAAATGAATTTGGTGCAGCCCAGAAACGAAATGATTTAATTTCGCCAGAAACAAAAATCATTAACAACAACAAATAGCAAATAGAAAATAGCTTATAAGCCATCAGCTATAAAAAAAACAACATTATAAGATAGAGGTACAAAATTTTTGTTGGTAATGGCCCAATAATTTTGGCCTTGTTATAAAAATTTTATGTGTAATATTTTTTATTTTTTTAATTTTTTTCTCTTTTTTTTTTTTTTTTGTGGGTGACTGTTAGAAATCAACATTGATTGATTGCCCCGATGTTCAATGCGCGGTTCTCTTTGTTGGCAGCAAATGTTGCATGGTGTAGTGCGTGTAGGTTTCCATAATCGAACAGGTTAGTGCGTTTTTTTTAATTAGGAATTATTTGGAATTACAATGGTTTTTACTCTGATTTTACTTTACTTGCCTTTGTTGTTTCTAAGGAAAGTGGAGCATTTTTAATTAACAGTTCTTTACATTAACCATAAACCTGATAGCGGTGTTTTTTTTTTTTTTTTTTTTTTTTTTTTAAATTAAAAGTATTTTGATTTGCTTTGGTGAATAAGCAAATAGGGGCCAAGTGTATTTAACTTTATTAAGGTCATTCATCATTTATTTTGGAATTCTATTTACCCTTAGGCGGTAGGCCAAATTGCCTATATTCAATTACATTATAAATCACTGGCAAGAAAAGCTTTATTAACTCATTGCTGCTTTTAATTTCCTCTCTGTTCTTTTGTCCAGTTCAAAATTCACTTTCATTTCGCTTTGTGTTTATTACAGTAGATAAAGATAAAGAAATAATTATTATAAGAGATTTAGCTGGCATAATTTCGAAATTCTTTTCTTTTCTTTTTTTCCCCTTTAAAATAAATTGGCAACTTGTCTGATGAATAACAAACAAAACAGCAGTAATAGAAAATTATAGACAAGTTGTTATTGTTGTCATATAAAACTACTTATGTTGTATATAATTTTATTCAGCTCCATATCATAGAGTTGGATTAAAAACCGTGGATGTTGTTATTACTTCTGTTTGTTTTATTTAACATTTCCCAAATTTTGATTGACTCCGTCAAATTCTACAGACCCATAGAGTAGCAGAGATGGTGAGATAGTCAGGCCTCACCTCAGCCAATGGGGATTATGTTCCATACTAGCATAATCAAGATCAGATCAGATCGAAAAAAAGATGAAAATTGCAATAGCATACGTTCATATTCCTGGATAGCCTTTATTCCTAGATAGTCCAAATTTTACTTGGCTATCCCAGGGGGGCGTTGGCAATCGCATAGTAATATGCCCAGTGTGTCGCACACCATAGGTAAGGCCTTCACGGGCGAAACTTACGTTAAGCCCCCGTGGTGTCTGACTCCGTCAAACGTCTTCTTAAGTATCCAAACATTTAGCAAGACAGTATATTAAACAAAGAGTACAAAACATTCATCAAACAATATTTATATTTAAGTATCAATAAAACGTCTTAACGAGTTGCGTGTATTATGTCAACTAAATTTATGATTTTGAGCATCCGTATTTGTTAATTGAATGTCTGTGTATTTGAGCACATTTCGCTGCATCACTGCGATAGTTCAGTCTCTTGTCAAGAGGAGCGATGATAAAATGAAACATAACCAAAGTCAAACTCCGGACATATTGCCATTCTTCTTTTAAAACCTCCACTTTGTCAAGATTAGGTGTATAATTAATTAATTTTAAGTGGGCTGCGGCGCCGGTTTTTTGTTCAATTGGGCTGTGCCTCGCTTTTTGGTCCAATTTGTGCGATGATAAACTTGTTTTTCATTTTGTCCTTGTAGTACCAATAAGAACCTTCTGGCATACGAGTACGTTAAACTTCTCCCCATCGTATTTTATTTTGTAAAATAAATTAGGTTGGTCCTCGTTCTTTATTTCTGAATTGGTTTTTGTAAACACACCATTGACTGTATTGTCTGTCTTAGAAGCTAAGTCAAATGCCTCTCCGTTACAAATAGTGGAGCATTTAAGTGTTTTAGAAAAACCAGTTACACATATCAATGATTTGTATGTTTTCTTAGAAACTACCTTTTGTTTTTTTGGATTCTTTATGCTTAATTTTGTATATCAATTGTTCTATCGTCAGTTTCGGGAATTCATTCTTTCTTACGACGTATGTAGGTTAGGTTAGGTAAGGTCATAGTGGCAGTCTGAATAGACAGACTAACCTAGACTGTATAGTCCATTGTGATACCACACAAACTAGAGATATGTGTTCATTCTACCAATGAATTTCGAATATTGTCGAATTCCAATTAATATATATCTATTCTGATAACCATCACTATACTGAAATAACGACTATTCTAAAGCTCTCTCCCGTTCTTATAGTCTTTTTCGAACATTACAATGTAAGTGAGTTTGGTCGTGTGGACCATCTTAAGGGTTAGTCGTCGTAATACATTCCCTCCACACAGTCGCTGGAAATAAAGACTGAAACCGTAACATCTGTGTGTTTCATTTTAAATTTAATAAAGGTATTATTCCGTTTATGTATCTAACGGTTCAAATTTTTCTCCACTAATATTTTTTCCCCCGTTTATTCTTTTTGAGAATATTCACCAAACATTGTTCGCCTATACAATATGGATGTCCCTAATTCCCCCGTTGAACCATCCTGAGAAGCTTTTAAGTCGGATAATATCTATATCGTCCGGATCTCTCAGATCCTTAAATAAATAAGAGCCCTGTGTTGATCCTCGCCTGTTTGCCAAAACGGAGCAATTGTAGGGAAGGTGTTTTATGTACTCCTCCTCCTCTTCATCGCTACAGCCAGCAGAAGTTACTAGTAGCAACCTCCAGTCTCACTGCAGGTCTTCCGATAAAATAGTGTCTCGTCATGACCGATACAAGTAATGAGATGTCGGGTCTTGATAGCGACAGCAGTGTGTGTGAACGCTTCAGATCTCGGTGAGGCCACATCTGTCAGTCCCGCACAGACACTCAACTGTCATTTGCTGCTAAATATGCTCTATATCGCAGTAGGAGCTTGCAAGTGCCCAGAGGTTTGCCCACGGACTCCAACTCGGCTGGAGGTTGTTCCTAGCCATGTCTCCTGGTCTGCTCTGCAGTTCCTTATATGTCCTGTGGCCCGACACCCACACAAGGCCAACGTTGAAATGCTTAGTCATCTTGTTAAGAGAAGACAGAATCCAGGGATTTAATGACAGCTTGACTGTCAGAGAATATGTTAATACCCACCGTGTTAAGGACGTTATATCTCAGCCATTCTGTCACTTCTGTAATAGCCAAAATTTCGGTCTGATAAACACTACAATGATCAGGAAGTTTTCTCGCTATACTTAGTCCTAGGTCTTTGATTATTTAACTTTGAGCTGTCAGTGTAGAAGTCGACATACAGTCTTGTACCAGGAGTCCTACATTTCTCTATCTGGCATAAGTATTATATATGGTACTTATTGCCGAACAGTGATTCAGGCAGAGTGTAGTCTGTAGTGCCTGTTATGTCAGACACCATGTCAAGAATCACACTGTGACCGTCACCACTGTTTGACCACTGTGACAGCACTCTTAGTCTTACTGCCGTAGCTGCGTACTTATAACTATCTTCCTCGACTGATTTGAATTACAACAAATTAACCTTCCTGAAGCTATAGGTTTCTGATGTCAGTCAATTTCGATGTTTTTTTTTTCCTTTTCCAATGACGAATGCATTCAAATAAAATATACGGTTGTCCTCTTTTTCTTCTTTCATTGTGAATTAAATTTTTCTGCTGAATTAAATCAATATTTTTAAGGGTATCTACATCGTTTCTCTTTTTTATAGCGAACAAATGATCAACATATTTCGTGATAATTTTGGCGTTTGTCGTCACGGTTACAATAAAATTGTCTAACAGCCCTTCCATTATAATGTCGCTTATTACAGCAGATGCCGAAAATGGGTATTCCCGTTTGTATTCACCGCCGTTACTCATAGGATTGGTTGTCGTAGAAAGACTACGTCAAATGATGTTAGGTGCGCAACTATGTTCCCGTTGTTTGCCAATAGATGGCGCCAGATGTAACTGCTAGCCAATTCTGTTATAACCTAAACGTCAGGAGCCAAGCTTAGGCATATGATAAACATACCGCCTCTACACAATAGTGATTTTTTTTTTTGACGTCATATTCTTTTGGTTGTGTGAATATGTATGATTTTGCGCCAAATAATCGTCATATGTGGGAAGTATTGATTTTCTTTTTTCAATCGAAGAAAACGGCGGTTGAAGCTCATCAAAAGCTTTAAAACGTCTACGGACATAGTGCTTCAAATGAAACAACGTGTCGAGATTGGTTCCGTCGCTTTAAAGATGGTGATTTTAATGTTGACGACTGTTCGCGTGGATGAAGACGAAAAACGTTCGATGACACTGAATTGATGGCATTGCTTGATGGGGATCCGTGTCAAACGCAGATAAATCTTGCTGTAGTATTAGAAGTTAACCACCAAGTCATTTCCAAGCGATTGCATGCGTTGGGAACGATTCGAAAGCAAAGAACTTGGGTTCCTTATGACTTGAAGCCAAAGGAGCGTCGTTTTTCGTCTGTAAATAACCGCTTCAGCGACAAAAAGGAAAGGTTTTCTTCATCGTATTGTAATAGGTGATGAAAAAATGGATTCATTACAGCAATCCAAAGTAAAGAAAGTCATGGGAACTGCCCGGTCATGCTTCTACGTCGTCTCTTCGGCCGAATATTCAAGTTTAATCACGAATATTCACGCTGCTATAGTTATACTCTGTATTTGGTGGGACCAGGTCGGTGTTATTTATTACGAGCTGTTGAAACCAAGCAAAACCATCACTGGTGATCGGTATCGACTTCAATCAGTGCGATTGAGCCGAACTCTGTGCGAGAAATGCCCACAATACGCGGAAAAGCACGAAAAAGTGATTCTTCAGCATGACAACTCTCTGTCTCACGTGGTCAAGCGCGTTAAAACCTACCTGGAAGCGCTGAAATGGAAAGTCTTACCCCATCCCCCATATTCTCCTGGTGTTGCCCCGTCCGATTATCGCTTGTTCCGTTCGATGGCACACGGTTTGGCTGACCAGCAGTTTCACTCACAACATCACAAGACGACATCAAGGAATGGCTAAATTCGTAGATAACCTCAAATGATGAACAGTTTTACCGTTACGGAATTCGAGCTTTATCAGAAAGATGGGAAAAAATAGTAACTAGCGAAGGGGAATACTTTCAACGAATCATTTGTAAACATGTTTTCATAATAAATGTTCAATTTTTATTAAATAAGAACTGTGAGAACTTAGTTGCGCATCTAATGTAATTTGCCCTATTTTCTCTTGTATATGGAAGTTGATACAGATTTCTTTATCATTTTCTAACATACTCCTGCTTATGTCGCTGCTTTCCTGTTACAAAACTGACGATTTTCTAGAAAAATAAAAATGGTTCTGCGATACTTTGTTTCAGATATCTTTTGCTTTATTACTCATATTCCTAACTATTAACTGGCCGCACTGAGCGGTGCCACCTTAAATACTGTCATCATGAGCACTGCTACACAGGTGGAGTCTCCAGCAAATCCAATCCTATGAGTTAACAAGCGCTTAGCTTAAATACATCATACGTTAAATTGAACCATTAGACTTGTGTGGTCAATTGATCTCATGGTATTTCATGGTTTGGTTCCTTTTTAAATCGTGATCTTATTAAGGGCATGAAATCAATTACAACTGTTGTGAGTCTTTCCGCAATTGTACGTTTGTTAAAACGTTATCTTGTGGCACTCATTAGTGGGCAACAAGCATATGGCCGGAGCATGTAAAATGTCATTCAAGTGCCACCAGGTCAATTTAATTACGTGACGGAGTGATCTACAAGAAACTTTAGTTTGTTGTACAATTGAAGTAGGATAAGATTAAGTATGATAGCGGAAAGGAGAGCGATGAAATTAAGCTGAAAATAAGTTAGTTCTTTAACATTCCATACTATATCACAACATGTGACATATTATAATTTTGTGTCATGCACCGATTGCGATCTTCCCGTCTTTTCTATATATATATTGGTGTTATAACTGATTATCCACTTTTCGGTTTCAAAAGTAAAGTTAAACAAAAGGAACCTAAGGCTGTGACTTCGGTGAAACTTTTATTTCATTATAATGCTTGGATCTTGGCATTATGTACGAAATACCTTGTTATTGAAAAAACCGCCTCTGAATTTGTTGCAGCGGTGGATCCTTTTGTGGTAGTTTTAGACCAATTTTTCGTACATTTCGGATAGTATCTCGGCAATAACTTGACAAATATTGGTTTTCAAATGCTTCAACGTTGGGGAATTAATCGCGCAAATACGGTCTTTGAAATAGTTCTACCAAAAAAATCTGACGGCGTTAAATCGCATGAACTTGATGACCACTTTACGTCGCCAATACGTGGAATTACACTTTCTGGAAACTACTCATGCAATAAAGCCAAAATCGGTCGTGTTTTGTGGCCCGCGGTACCGTCTTCTTGAAACCATATACCGTCCAGTCCGTAATCTTCAATTGTAGGCCAGAGAAAGTTGGTTATCATACGGCCATAGCGCACTGAATTTTAACACTTCCAGTCCTTCAAATTTCTTTATAATCTTGCCATTTCCTTGCACACTAGGTCGATTATGACGAATATAATCAATCAACAATACAATCATATAATCACCTCGTAATGCACGAAAAGTGTCCACGTCTGAATAGCCCCTTATGCAAAAAGTTTGAATTGTTTTTATTTTATTTTTGCCAACTTTTCACTACATAAATAACACTTCGTATGACAGGTATTTAACAGCTGACAGCCTTGCCAGACCGGCGGTTTTAAAAATCCTAAATGTATAATCCTGTATATGCAATTATTATTAATGATTGTTCTCGCCCATTGGTTTACAAATTTTAGGTGGAAGAAACTCTGGAATGAAAAGTAAACCAAAAAAAGCCACTCTAATCAACAATGCAGTGCGGGGAAAAATTTGCTAGTGATTGCTGGTGGAGTCCATCACCAAGTGATTACGTAGAATAACTAAAATCAAGCCGTCGAAAATACGAATAGTGTATAATAGAGTATGCAGGTCGAAATTCTGATAAAGTGTAGCGGCAGCAGAAAATCAATTATTATTCCTTCTTGGACCTTGGGTGAAAAAGAGGCAAAGACAATATTTTTTTGGAAATTTTTCCGTCTCAGAGCTTGAATTTTATTGAAAAAAAAAACTTTAAGGTAAACGAAATTCTGTACACAATACTTTCAGCTAATTGAAAATAGAAATTTAATGATAATTATTTTCAGTTCAGTACAAGAACTGTAATTTGGATATTTTTGGAATTACATATTTCAGTCGTGATATGATGATCGTTGTTAGTGATTTCATAAAAAACTGGTCTGTTATTATGTAAGGTGATTTTTTAAGATTTAAGTTTTTCAGGTTGGCAGCACTGGTTGGTAATGGCGTCCAAAAGTCATCTGTCAAAGTGAAAAGTGTACAGTATATTCTGCCATTTCATCATGGGAAAACTAACAAACGAGCAACGATTACAGTCGCTGAAATTTATTATCAAAATTCATGCTCTGTGACAAATATGCATCGTTTGATACGACCATTTTATGGTCGTCATAACCGCCCTGCTGAATCATCAATTCGTGCTGTTATCTCCAAATTTCGCACCAAATTTACTTTGTTGGACATAAAAACATCGACTCGCATGCGTAGAGTGCGTACCGAAAAAAATATTGCAGCCGTAGCGACCAGTGTTAATGACGATCGTGAAATGTCAATTCGTCGCCGTTCTCAGCGATTGGGCATGTGTTACTCAATCACAAAGAATTTGTGGTTTTTGTTTGCCCCAATCGGCTGAGTTGAACTTGACTGACATGTAGTTTCATCAGGACGGTGCAACATGCCACACTGCTCGTGAAACAATGGATATGTTGAGGGATGAATTCGGTAAGCAGCTTATCTCTCAATCTCAAACTCACAGGGCCAAGAGTTGGCCCCCAAGATCTTGCGATATAACGCCTCTTGATTATTTTTTGTGGGGTTATGTCAAGTCGTTAGTCTATGTGGACAAGCCGAACACTATTGAAGCCTTACAGGATAACGTGTTATTTGTGGAATACAGGCCGAAATGCTTAAAAAAGTGACGAAAAACTGGACCTTTTGAATGGACATTTTCAGACGGAGCCGAGGACAACATTTACATGAAATTATCTTTAAAAATTAAATGGCAAAGACCAATTTGTCGATTCCAATAAAAAGTTTTAATATACTATACTAATACTATACTAATGTTCACTGGCATACACATACCATCACCCGACGTCTCGTTTATTTGTTGCAAAAGTGTAATTTGTGGCGTAAGGGGCGTGGAAAATTGCAAAGTTCGTAGCAAGAAAAAAAAAACACAACAACGGCTTAAAGCACAACGAAAGAGGCAAAATTATAATTATTTGAAATCCTCCACCTAAAAACGCTGAACTTTTTGTGCATCATGACTCTATTCGTACCAGTTCACATTATAGTTCGGATATGAAAAGCATTGTCACTTGACTAGTTCCGAAAGGTCAGAATTTTTTTTAAAAACTCAAATGCGTAAATGTGTTTGAATACATACAACAATGGATCACATTCATAAAACGCATTATAACTACAGATGACACACGGATTTAGGAGTTTGATAGATAAACCGCTTTACAAGCTTCGGGATGGAGCCTTCCAGCACAACCAAAACTGAAAAACTCAACTCAAAATCGATCAAAAGTGAAGGTAATGCTGTATGGTTTCACTGATCGCGGTGTTGTGCACACGAAAATCTCGCCAGACAATCAGATATGAAGGGGTCCCGGTGGTCTAGAATTTTCAAAAAATCGATTATTTTTTTTTTAAATTTCGAAAGTATAGGCTTTTAAGAATATACTGAATATATTCCCAGTATTTTCGATTCTACAGTCGTTTTAGAAGGTAATGTCAGATTATTCAGGCGGCGGCATCAATGGTCGCATTGTTCATTGTCCGTCGCGCGGCAGGAGTTACGGCCCTGATGACTCAAAAGAAGCTCGAACAGAAGCATGAAGAATCATTGGAGTACGAAGAAACAGAAGGAGTTCTATATGGTGCTGGAATCGCTGATTAACTGTAAGTACAAATTACAAATTTCTGAAATTTTTGAAAGTATAAACTCTCAAAATTTTAAACACAATTATCTCAAAACTTTTTTCGGACAAAAAAAAAAAACTATTCAACCGAATCGTCCGAAATTTTAATATGTTATTCGCAACACCAATGGTTATTGCCCGTACTAGAATTAAATTATTATTTCAATTATTTCTTTTTTTATTTTATTAAAAAACTGAAAAAGACCCGAATTTAAGAGTGTCGACTTCAAAACCGCGCCATTTTGTCAAATTTTTTTTTATTCTGGTACGAGGCATGGCTACAGTCATACTGATGAACATTTTTTTTTTTGGTTTTTGTGTTTCAGATAAATAGAAGAGCCAAAATGGACAACACCGTCCAAGTCCAATTTTTCGAGAGGGTCAATTTCAGCGCCATTTTTAAAATGATTAAAATTACAAAAAAAAAAAATTGCATTTTTGTATGTAAAAGAATTAAATTAAAAGCCTATAAAATTTAAATCGTATTGATTTTTTTTATTGTAAAAAAAATCCTGAAAATATCCTAAATTTTCAAGCTCTAGACCACCAGGACCCCTTAAATAAAGAATACTATCTGAGCATTACACGGCGTTTGAGAAAGCAAATACGTTGACGAAGCCACATTTGTGGAGAGGAAATTCGTGAATTTTGCACAGCGATTACGCGTCATCTCTCAAGGCTGCCATTGTGAAGGAATTTGTGGCCAAAGCTCATCAGATATTATTAAACGACCAAAGTTTTTATCTGATAATGATACGGCTGGGTTTTTACCCTTCCAAAGCTCAAATTATTCGAACTCGGGGTGCTTGTTTTCAACAGACAAACGACATAAAAGAGGATTCGGGGTAGGCAATAACATTTTGCTCAGAAAATGTGTTTGAAAAATGATGCAATGATTTCAAGTATTCTTTGGCATAAGTGTATTATCTCGAAAGGGTTCTACTTCTATAAATTGCCAATTTTTGGGACTTTCCACTAAAAAGGATACACCGTGATGATCAGTGGAATCATTTGCATGTGTTTAGGTAACTACGCGGATTTGAAAATATCGAATACAATATTCAGGGAGCAAAGTGCGCTGTCTTTCTTTCATTGTGCATTATCCATTTTATTCCATCTGTGAAATGTAGGATTTATCAAAGTTCGTTTCTTAAGTCTTTCGATTTAAGGGTCATTATGTTATCGTCCACTCTAAAACCTCATGACTATGTCTGTATATATGATGATTAATTTCAAATTTCCCAAAAAAAAAAAAAAAAAAAAAAAAATAATAATAATAATAATAGTTCATTATTCCACCTGTAGTAGATTAGTCTTTAGGCGTCTGCTTTCCATATGATCCACATTTCAAATACGCTCGCATTTACTCTCGTATGGTCAAGCAAAACCATTAATTACTTTTATGACATACAAACAAATGTATGGTTTTATGTCCACTACAAGTTTTTTCTTCACTGATAGACCCAAATCACAATCACCAGATGTCTGTCTGTGATTTGTGATAACTACAATTTTAGGAACAAAAATCTTAAACAGAATTAAGCAATTTATGGCAAATATGAATGGTTTATATCACCAAATAGCCTATGCAGCTTCTTAAGCTTTGATACAGTGTTGC
>JAHXMU010000056.1:3228023-3262498 GCA_019455685.1 Philornis downsi | reverse complement strand
AAGTATTTTAAATGGAATAAATGCACATTCCAGACATCCATTCCTGTTTTCTTTCTTTCCTGTATTAATATTTTTATTCAACGTTTTATTTAAGATGAGTAGCTCATCCGATCACAGTGTCAACGCATTAGTATAAAAGTTGACTTTCAGTTACCGACATTGATGGATCGACTAGATATATTATTTTTGTTTAGAATGGTTTGAAATTTCATCTTGACTTATCCCATCTGAAATCTATAATCGATATCTGGTTCCAATAAAACGATATTACCTGACACACAGCACGTGCAATCTTACACTGCTGCGACAATCATTCAGCAAACAATTATTTTCACTCTTCGGATCAGAACCTAGATTATTTGTTATAACATCTCCAAACTTTTCTATTGGCGCTATATAAACATTTAAAAGAAATGATCGTAAAAGATATATACATATACATACATGATAATAAAAATTACCCAATAAAATTTAATTTTTTTATTTTCGGAAACTGTTCATCTTTTGAGGCTATCCACGAATCTAGCCATTTTTTGATGTCGTCGTATGAGTGAAACTGCTGATTAGCCAGACTGTGTGCCATCGAACGGAACAAGTAATAATCGGACAGCGCAACATCTGGAGATTATAGTGGATGAAGTAAGACTTTTCATTTCAGCGCTTCCAGGTATGTTTTAATGAGGTTGGCCACGTGAGGCCAAGCGTTGTCATGATAAAGTATCACTTTTCGTGCCTCTCCGCTTATTGTGGGCGTTTTTCGCGCAGACCTCACTTCAATTGCATTAATTGAAGTCGCTACCGATCCCCAGCGATGGCTTCGCTTGGCTTCAATAACTCGTAATGAATAACACCGAACTGATCCCAACAAATACAGAGCATTATCTTTGCTGCGTGAATATTCGACCGAGGCGACGACATAGAAGCATGACCGGGTAACCCCTATGATTTCTTTTCTTTCGATTTCTGTAATGAATACATTTCTCATCACCTGTTACAATATGGTGAAGAAAACGTTTCATTTTTTGTCGCTGAAATAGTTTGACAGGCAAAAAAGCCACGCTCAAAATCATTTGGCTTCAACTCTTAATGAATCCAAGTTCCTTGCGTTGAATCTTTTTTCGCCTTTCTTCACGCAAACGGTCGTGAACATCAAAATCACCGTCTTTAAAACGACGGAACAAATCTCAAGCTGTTTCACTTTAAGCAGCATCTCCGTGAATTTTTTAAAACTCTCCATGAGCTTCAGCCGCCGTTTTCTTGGCATGAAAGAAAAAAATCAATACTTGCCGCATATGACGCTAATTTGGCACAAAATCATACAAATTCACACAACCAAAAGAATATGACATCAAAAGAAAATCACTATTGTGCCGAGGCGGTATATTTACCTAAGATTGGCTCATGACGATTAGGTTACGGCAAAATCGCTTAGCACTTAGAGCTGGCGCCATCTATTGGCAAACAGCGGGAATGTAGTTGGTTTAAATTACTCTTTATTATTGGACTTTTAGATTGCCTCGAAAAAATTAAAAATGTTGCCCTCCAAAAAATGGGGAGCAATAAGTTCCGAAGCTTAAATTCCAAGCATACTTCGGATCCAGCTGTCTTTGTCCGTGCGCTGGACCATTTAAAACGTATCTAAAATCACAGTTTTCTTAACCAAAACACTCGATATTTAACTTGGCGATCAATAAACGACTAAATGTAGTATGCATGGAAATAATTTTATTGGGAATACAAATTACTACCACCCAGTTCAAAAGAAAATAACTCCAACCGTAAATTATTTAAGTTAAGGGTTTTCTTAGGGAACTTTTAATGTATTTCTCTAATTTGAGGAAATGTGCAGCTGAATCGTATCGGCGGTTTGTTGAAGCATATGTCGAGGTCTTAAACTTTAAGAATGGAGAGTTTGGCATCGAAGGCGACGATTGCATCGGAACACCGAAAATGTACTGCAGAACCATAATCATTATTGAAGAAAGATTCATTGGAATTGGTCAAAAAGCGACAAGAAATTGCACATAATTAGGAATGTTTCAAAAGGAAGGAAATTGGGTTCCACAAAAACTGATGCCTACTGAAAGGCCATTTGCATCGCATATAATTGACGATGAAAATTGGAACCACTACGATAATGCAAAGGAGGAATACAAACTTGAGGAAAATGTGACAATGATTCAACATCCACACCCAAACCGAATATTTATGGAAAAACCTCGTGATTTAGAATTCTGAGTATACGAATCATCGTTGGGAGTTTTCGAAAACGAAATATTCTGGAAAATATATGGAAACATCATTGTTCATGGAGAATACCGGCGGCGCAAAAACCATGAACTTCATGAGCTATATATCGACATCGATGTCATCTAGCGCATCAACATACAGGAATTACGTTGGCTGGGTCATATTGCTAGCATAAAACCAAATGTTTCAGCACAAAAAGATTTCGACGAAGAACTCTATGGGTGACGTAGAAGAGTGCGATAAAAATCTGCTGGAAAGACTTAGATATTCAAACACTGTCAAAGCTTGTTGTGACGATTCGCAAAAAGTGTAGAAAATGTCAAACCAATTGGGATTATGTTCCACTTGCGGAAAATAATGGATAATAATGTCTACTCTATTCAACATCTATATAAATAAGGAATAATCTTATGATATACAGTGGGTATATTTATTTAAATATTAAGAAAAAAACCTTGCATTTTGAAAACAAAATTTTTTTAAAAATATACAATTTTAATATCGGAACTATCGTCCACATGATCCCGGGTTTAGTTCCGCATACAGCCACATATCATTATATGAGCGGCAGTCATCCCGATGCGTCTGACGAGCACTTCGAATGGTCGAGTAGTTGACCAGCCTTGTTAATGCTTCTCAAACTGTGACATTCAGATTGTCTTCAAATTGTAGGTCTCGTTGAGTGAGTCTAAAAAATACAATCCGTGCAGGCTTAATAAATATGAGAAGCTCTTCCATGTCTCATATTCATATTTAAAAGAAAAATCGAATCGATATTTTAATAAATCTAATTAATGGGCTTCAAGTTCTCTAGAGAACCTATCTGCGCCTGAACTTAAGCTGACCCAAGTATGCAGTTTTGGCAATACTCATACTTACTTTTTATATTGTCCAAAAAAAAAAGCTTAAATAACTAGAGAGTAATGAAAATGAAATATTTCTATTGTTTTTTTTCAAAAATCAAAAACAATGGTCTTGGAAACGTTTAAAAAAGACCAAAAACTGTTCAGTAAAAGCAAATTTAGTCGGCTTAAGTAAAATACATTTCTAAAACGACTGAACTTGTCACACCTTGCATGATTGCATTATCATCTTGCCTCTAATTGTAAATCCTAATTGAAAGACTTTTTATTATCCATTTTTTCTTGTCTTCACCAATATTATTGATTACTTATGATTATGCGATAGCGTGTGGGCATCTCATTTAATTGCTTTGAAAATCCTCCGAAATCCGATCAATCTAGCGGTGTCCACATGGACTTTGAATCACGTTTATTGCTCTCGTCTTGTACAAAATTAAAACTTACAGTTGGCAACAGGTGTAGTAGCTAAGCAAAAAGAAAAAGAAACGGAACGGTACGAAAAAACTATGTCACTTGAACGAATTTCCATAAGATGTTTCATAATAAATTAAGATTTTCACAAGTAGAAAAATGCAAACTATGTATTTCAGTCGTTTTACCAGTTTACTTTAGCTGCAATACCCATAAATTATTTGCGGACTTTTGTCCGCCGCTGGTCCGTCCGTCATCGTATCAGTTATATGCTGTGGCAAAAAAATGCCTCTTTACGGTAATTATATTGTAGTATGCAATGTCCGAACATGCATGAGTTTACTTAATTTTAATTTTTTATCAATCACTCGCTTTACATTTTTTAGTTGCTAGCATATGACTGATATTTTTCTCCTTTTTTCGAAGTTACGCAGCGATGTGCAATGTCGAGAGCCCAATCAATCCCTGGGTGCGGTCTAGAATATGCAGTGCTAGTTAAGTGAACACTAAGTACGATACATTTTTGATCAATTTTTTGTTTTTGTTCACACTCACGGTTGTGTTAACTATTGCTGTTCATACCTTTGTTGCCAAATGACCTAAGTTCAAATTTGATTTATTAAATTTTAGATTTTGACATATGGAAATGTTGTACTTAAGAACAATTAATGGTTATTCATATTGTATGGACATTTTAATTGCTTTTTAAAATCACATTAAGGTAATTGAGTGAATTTTTAATTACATGGCGTTATGTGGAAATTTACAATGGCGTGAAAAATGCGGGCTGTTTTACAATCATTTTGTTCGCTTTAAATGCGGCGCATTTCATTTCAACTTTACTAGTATGCAATAGAGTGGCCCTTATTTTTGGAAAGGCCTTTGAACTAAAAATTATTCTTTACTTTAGCTTTTTTAACCACTTTCAAAAGCTACTGCGAGCAAAATTGTAGCTCAATCGAAAGCCCTATATTGAGTCTAAATGCATTGAAGATATTTTGAATATTCCTCGAAGATGATTTATAAATATGCCATATCCTAGTAGAGTATTTCAGTGTTGCATTGTGTTAGTTTAGTTACTGTAAGTGAATACTGTCTATAGGAATACACTAAATATTGAAATTGGTTACGATTGGACAAAATTTTCCATTCTTACTGAGAGTATATCTTGTATCGTGAGATTTGAGATAAATACAGGAAGTCATATTTCATTTTTTGATTTAAATGTCTAAATTCCTTATAATATCGTTGTTAGATTACCTACACCGATCTTCAAATCTCAGATAAAAAATCCGCATTATCATACGAGTATGTGCAGATTTATGACTATTATGTAAATGATGGGTGGGATGTCACCAGCTGACGTTATGAATAATCTTTAAATATTTATTTTGAATAATCGAAAACCTGTTAATGTTGCTTTTAGCAGTTTTCCTTAACCATGCTTGGCTAAGCCATTATTGGAGTAACACAAGCTTTAAATAATAAAACTTTGTTTTGAACATTCAGATGTGGTGGGTGTGGGTTTCACCAACATTTTAGACGTTTTTTCCAAATATTAGTTTTGAATTGCTAATCTCAACGATATTTCCTTACACTTTTTTTTTTTTTTTTTTTTTTTTTTTTTTTTTTTTTTTTTTTTTTTTGGTAGACTCGTCTCGAAAATATGTTGACGGTTTCATCCACACAGCATGTTTAGTTTGTTTTCGAGAGGCATAAATAAGACAAGTGTTTTGCGTGTTCGGCGATTTTCTGCTATCGAAAATGGATCAAAGATGGATCAAAGAAGTTGCATCAAATTTTGTGTAAGAAATGGAATCAAGTGTTCAAAAACACTTGAAATGCGGTGAGAGTACTCTGAGTCAAAAAAATGTTTACAAGTGGCAAAAGCTTTTCACAGAAGATCAAGAAGATGTGAATGACGACGGCCGTTCTGGACGCCCCAGCACATCAACAACCGATGAAAATGTTGAAAAGGTAACAAAAATTGTTATGGAGAATAGTCGTATCACAATTAGAGAAGTTACTGAGGGTATCGGCATATCTTTTGGCTCATGCCATGCAATCTTTTCGAAAATTTTGGGCATGAAGCGTTTGGCAGCGAAGTTCGTTCCAAAATTGCTGAATTTTGACCAAAAACAACGTCGCATGAGCATCGCTCAGGAATTGATGAATGACGTCAACGATTATCCAGATTTGCTTAAAAGGGTTGTAATTGCTGAAGAATCATGGGTATATGGTTATGACATCGCAACCAAAGCCCAATCGTACCAATGGAAGAGTCCAGGGGAGCCAAGACCAAATAAAGCTCGCCAAAATCGATCAAATGTCAAGGTTTTGCTCAGTGTTTTCTTTGATTACCATGGCGTAGTCCATCAGGAGTTTTTACCACAAGATCGTACAGTAAATATGGAGCATTACCTTGATGGTATGCGCCATTTGCGTGAAGCAATACGAAAAAACGCCCCGAATTGTGGGAAAAAAATTATGGCTTTTGTATCATGATAATGCACCTGCTCACTCATCTTTGCTTGTGAGAGATTATTTGGTCAAAAACAACACTGTTATGATGCCTCAGATATCGTAATCACCAGATTTGGCCCCCTGCAACTTTCTCCCGTTCCCAAGATTGAAGAGATCCATGAAAAGATGGCAGTTGAGGAGATAAAAACCGAATCGCTGAGAGAGCTGAAGGACACACCCAAATGTCCATATCAGAACTGCTTCGAGGATTGGAAGAAATGCTGGCACAAGTGTATTATACCTGAGGGGAACTACGTTGAAGAAGATAAATTAGAAATTGATGAATAAGTAAACATTTTTTGAGAAAAATGAAAATTCACCTTTTTTTGTGAAACAACTCGTATAAAGAGCTATCCATTTTTCGGTTTCAAATGTAAAGTTAAATAAACCGCAAAAAACTGTTATTTATTTATTTATTTCAATGAAGCTTTTATTTCATCATAATGCTTGGACTTTGGCATTACGTATAAAATACAATGTCGTTTAAATGGTCGCCTCTGGATTGATTGCAGGAGTGGATCCTTTCGAGGTAGTCTTCAACCACTTTTTTGCACATTTCGGGCTGTATCTCGGCGATAACTTGCCAAATGTCGGTTTTCAACTGCCCCAATGGACTATCCGGGCACAAATTCGTTTTCTGACGTAGCTCTACTAAAAGGGTCTAACGGCGTCAGATCGCATAATCTTGGTAGCCAATTGACGTCGCCAAACCATGAAATTACGCTTTCTGGAAACTTCTCATGTAATAAACCAAAATCTGTCATATTGTCTGGTTCGTGCCAATGCCCTGTTGAAACCACATATCGTCCAGTTCATAATTTTCAATTGCCGGTCAAAAAGGTCGGTTATCATACGATATATATTTATATATTTTCGAAATACTACGGCTCAATGACACCTTCAGACCATAATACGCCCGAAACAGTCACTTTTCCGGGTGCGATGATTTTTCCGCAATCACTTCTGAGTTCTCCAAGCCCCATATGCCCCACCGAATGAAAAATAAATTTCATCAGTGAGGACAATTTTGTTTGATTGGAACCCCACGTTTAAATCAACGCTTTTGTAGTTTTAACTATTTTTACGTGTTCTTTGGTTGTTAAACGACCTATATTCGAAAATGGAAAACTTACTTTAACAACTGACAGCGTTGCCGGACTTGTGGTTTTAAATACACTAAATGGATAATCCTTTATGTTTAAATATCGCATTGGCAAATTTCCTTGCGAAGATGTGAACAACAACGGACGAAAGATATACCTACTACTATGGAAATTCTACAAGTCAGTACAATATTAACACAGTTTCATTACTAATTTTACAATAATCACGTACTCGTATATGCTCAAGCAATAGGTCCCCTCAGCTAAAAGAAAAATATGTTAAATTCATAATTTTCTTTTTTTCGATTTTGAACCAATAAACATTTACAACACCAGCCATACACTAATTTTTTCCAATACAATTTGTGTGTCACCCAATCTATGTTTCTCTTTACAAATCATTGGCTGTAAATGTTGTAACTTACAGATCACATTTTGTGCCATAAATTTATGAAATAATATTTGATCTGCAAAACGAGTGTTATTCAAGCCAAATAAGGAGGCTAACTTAAGTGCGAATATCTTAATACGGTTACACTATCAGTAATAATGACGAACATGCGATGTGGAAATCGATTAAATTAAGTGCCATTATGATGAAATTATGGTATTTCGCAAGGATTTTAAGTGAATTGTAAAGATGGATAGATAATTTATCAAGCACTAGTGATATATATTTTCTGTTAATTAGTTAGGAGCATAGAGTGAAACATTATAAAGCTGTAAAACTAAGAAAGACGAACTAACAACTAACTTCTTTTGAAATAAAAGCATAGATTTTTCCAGCACTCCACATTTTTAATATATTCATGATGGATATTGCAAACAAACACTTATTTCTTTGGCAGCTTTTATACGCATTCCAAAGTAGCCGCAAATAGGCAATCTAATTCTACATGAATTAGGTTGGAAAATTTGAAATGCGATGACAGGCAAATGGAATGTCTGATCAACAAGAAAGGAGCTGAAAAGGTAAAAAGTGTGATTTCTAATGCAGCTTCAATGCAGGTAGGAATATATTTAAGTGTGAACTCGTATATTTATGTGTGAAATGGCCACAGTTCGCATTAAAGAGCACACGCGCTTTCATGCTCATTCCACGATGGCTGACGACGGGGTGAAAGTGAAGTGAAAACTTTCCTTAAATGGAAGTGATCTTTGTGGAAGGAACAGTAGAACGAAGACGTGGGAAAACATTTGAATAAAGATAAAACAAGGAATTTTACCAGTATGATAATAGTATATACGTCGGTGTCCTCCTAAAAGAACTCTGATGGAAACTTGTTCACGATTATGGCTGCAAATACGGGGAGAGTACTTTCACCATATGCTTCCGGTTCCGGAAAGTAACACAATTGAGGAAATCGCAATGTTGGCGTAATAATGTTGGCACAACTTGTCCATAACCAAAGCAAATCGAGAATGGGATATAAATAACGCAGTCCAAAGTTCACAGCAATATTGTCGTTAAACTTTTTTTGAAGATCGGTGGACAATCACAAATTCCTATTCCCTAAACGTAATCATGCTTAATGATTATTTGAAGCTACGTTTAATTTGCTATCGCAGCGAAGCTGATATATATTTTTGGAATGACTCTGAAAAAGACAGGTAAGCATTTTGACAATCTCTGATAACTTAAACACACTTAGTCAAAAATTGTGATATGTTACTGCAGCCTTTTATGGTATTAAAAAAGAAACAGAAAATATAGGTTAGCCGGCAAACAAAAACATAGTTACTTGGTTTGATAAACATTGAATTCATAAACGTTAATTTGCAATCTATTTCTTTACTTCAGCTTTTTTAACCACTTTCAAAAGATACTGCGAGCAAAATTGTGGCTCAATCGAAAGCCCTATATTGAGTCTAAATGAATTAAAGATATTTTGAATATTGCTTAAAGATGATTTATAAATATGCCATATCCTAGCAGAGTATTTCAGTGTTGCATTGTGTTAGTTTAGTTATTGTAAGTGAATATTTTCTATAGAAATACACTAAATATTGAAATTGGTTACGATTGGACAACATTTTCCGTCCCTACTGCTCTCTTATTTCGTGAGAATTTGATATACATAAATCCAGGAAGCCATATTCCATTTTTCGACTTAGAGGTACAAATTCCTTATAATATCGTTGTTAGATTGCCTGCTTAGATCTCCAACTGACAAATTCAAAATTCGCATTATCACATACGCAGTTTTATGACTACAATGTAAGTGATGGGTGGGATGTCTACAACTAAGGTTATGAACAATCTTTAAATATTTATTTTGAACAATCGAAAATCTGTTAATGTTGCTTCTAGCAATTTTCCTAAACCTTGCTTGACTATGTCATTATTGGAGTAACGAAAACTTTAAATAATAAAACTTTGTTTGATAAACATTGAATTTATAAACGTTAATTTGCAGTCTCTTTACTGCTTAGGGCATTTATCAGCATGTGACAAATAATACAAACTACTGTAACTTTGTCAATTTGAAACCAAAAACTTGACTGCCCTGGTGATTTCTATTTATTCACAATTTGGTACACTGGCCATAACATTGCTCACAGCAATCCATGGTGGTGGGTGAATGAGTTTCTCATAGCCCCATTATTAGTGACGGTCCAACTGTTCGCTTGTGTACTTGCTTAAATGCGTCTGCATTGAAGCTTTTACTACAAAAAAACTGTCTCCTCTGGCAGTTTATATAAAGAAAAACTTCCGCAGAAAATATTCCAAAGACTACCTTATGTCAATAGAATATGTCTAGACTAGAATATGTCAAGGGCGAACAATTTTCGTATAGAAATATAAATATTCCCATGCTGAAAACATTTTTCGTAAAGAAGAGTGTCCCAAAAGTAATTTTCAATATTGAAATGTATTTCCAGAAACACATTTCGTATAGAAATCTGTCTTTATAGAACATTTTCAGTAAGAAAATGTTCAAGAAAAAGTGTTTACATAAAAAATTTTCTTTTAGAAAAGTTTCTTCCGATAGGATTGTTTCCGTCGACAATTTTCTGATCGCAAATTGTTTCCATGGACATTACTCCGATACATAATTTAATAACATCGCTTTAATGGAGTTGGGTAAAAGTATGACAACTGATTAAAGAAACACTAATTTCCTCCCTTTCTCAAACATTTACGCAAAATTTTCTAATGTATTATGAAGTAATTTAATTTCTCTATACTATAGAAATTTGTATGCAAGGAAATTCTTCCTACAAAAAAGCTTTTCTGCAGGTATGTTTTCCATAGAAATATGAATTTGTGGACTCTTCTTCTAAAGACAACTGTATGCTTAGCCACTTCTTTTAAAGTGTCTAAATATTTGACTCGCCATAGAAATTATAATACAGCCGCTCTTGAAGTACAAGCAAAACATATCAACTGACATAACGTTGCTTAAAGAGATGGTTTTTCTACAGAAAATTATTCATAGATATTTTCTGATAGGCGGCTATCTTTAAATAAATGCATTTCCTTAAGAATAAAAATTGAGAAATATTTGAATTACCTAACAAGACTTGGGATTTATTGCTTTCTCTAAAAACTTTTTCAGACCGTGCGCATTTAGAGCCAACAAGTGAGGAAATGTTATAATTATATTAGAGTGTTAAACACAATACTTGCCATTTCTTAGAAACAACAAATTTCATCTCTTTTTCCCTTGAATTATCAACTGTGTTCACAACGAAAATAAATTAATAGTTTAATTGAAAAAGTGAATATAAGTTTTGACATTAGTTTCAAAATTGATATGATTGCACACATTTTGATACAGATCGTGTAAGTTATATCTACACTGAAAAAAATTCATGAAGGGTGTCCCAACAAGAACGCAAGATTTAAATTTGGCGCCATTCGAAGCGCCATGGTTTGACATTTGAACAATTGTTATTGTTTGCTAGTAGAAGGTACGAGGTTGGTAAAAATGGAGCGCTACACGAATGAACAACACATTCTTATTGTGAAATTGTTTTACCAAAATGGTGAAAGTTTTGCGGCTACAGTTCGCAAATTGCGATCAATTTGGGGTTACAATAATACTCTAATAGAGTCAACTGTAAAGATATTAATGTATAAATTTGCCACAACTGGGTCTGTTACTCATGTAAAGACAACAACGCGCCTTCGACAAGGTCGATCGACCGAAAATGTCGCATTTGTACATGATGATGTCGCTCAAATTCCATCCACTTCAATTCGACACCGAGCTCAGCAAATTGGTGTCTCCAAATCCACTATGCAGCGAATTTTGAAGAAAGATTTGCATCTTCATGCATACAAAGTTCAATTGACTCAGGAACTGAAGCCAGCTGACCATGGACAGCGAAGGGAGTTCGTTAATTGGGTATTGGAGAGACAACATGAAAATGCTGATTTTGCCGATAAAATCATCTTTAGTGACGAGGCCCATTTCCATTTTGGTGGCTTCATCAATAGGCAGAATTGTCGCATTTGGGGTGAGGAAAATCCTCGAGTGATTCACGAAAAGCAAATGCATCCTCAACGTGTTACTGTGTGATGTGGATTTTGGGCTGGAGGAATCATTGGACCCTTATTTTGTGCAAATGAGACATATCAAGCGCAAACAGTCAATGGTGTTCGGTGTCGTGAAATGATAACCAGTTTTTTCGTGCCTAGAATTGAAGAAATGAATGTGGAGGTCATGTGGTTTCAACAAGACGGCGCCACATGTCATACAGCCAGAGAAACAATTCAATTGCTGCATCAGTTATTTCCTGGTCGTGTTATTTTGCGTTTTGGAGACCAGAATTGGCCGCCTACATCGTGCAATTTAACACCATTAGACTTTTTTCTTTGGGGTTTTTTGAAGTCGATGGTTTATGCGAATAAGCCGACGACGACTCAAGCCTTAAAAGAGGGAATTGGACGCTGCATTAATGAAATACCGCAGCATTTATGCAAAACGGACATTGGAAATTTCATTAAAAGATCGTGTGTGTGCCAGCAAAGCCGCGGCGGCCATCTGCCCGATGTATTGTTCCATACATAACCTCATTCTGTCTACTTTACTGTATAATAAAGTTTCACAACTTTGTTTAAATATCTGTGTTTTATTTAAAATTTAAGTCCTGCGTTCTTGTTGGGACACCCTTTAGGTGATATGAACTAAAATTTCTAACTACAGCATAGCTAATGCGAATTGGTTGATATTTATTAATATACGCAATTTAACTAAGAGCGTAATATTGCGATCTAATGACAGCTGATATAAAATAGCTATTTGGTAATAAAAAACAACAAATTCCTTTTATTATGGAATGTTTGTTAGTACATATTAAAACTATTAAAGAAAATTGCAAAGAAATTGTATTATTTATAAGCAAATAAGTATAATATGTTTTCATATTCAAGAACATCAGGACATCATCCTAAGTCAGTCATAGTGCATTCTTTGTACCAGAGCTTTTTTGTACATCTGAAAATAAAATAAAAATTGTCCCCTTTTCTACACCAACAGATACTTCAAAAAATGTCCAGAGAAGCACTTACCCTTAGACAGTAATGCTGCAAAACAACTTCGCCAATGGAAAGAAATATCTGTTCAAAAGAGTCTTCTAGAGAACTTTCATACACTTTTTTAAGAAAATACAGAAACAGATACAGAAAAGTGTTATAAAAATGCTTTTCGTATAGAGAGGCACGAAATGAAAGGCACTTTTGGTATAGGAAAATAACACGAAAAGCATTTTTCATATGTAAAAATGCCACGAAGATCACTTTTTATATGGAAGAGTGCTTTGAAAGATATGTGTCATATAAAAAAGAGTAATGGAAGACACTGGAAGACATGGAAAATTCTACCAAAAGACACTTTTTAGATAGAATAATGGCAAGAAAGATACTTTTCAGATAGGAAAGTGTAATAAAAGACAATCTTCATATAGAAGGCACTTATTATGTAGAAAATTGTTTCACGAAAGGTTTCTTTGAGGGCACGGCTTATGTATAGATGCTTTCATAAAGAACGTCTTCGAAAGCATTTTTCGCATAACATTTCTTGATCAAAGTCTATTAAAGTACTATTTTCATATAAAGACCGAGGTGTGTTCAACAAATAAGGTAGACTTTCAAATTTCGCGGGCTACGTACATTTGACTTTCAATTTTTAGTTTTTTTTTGTTGGTACACTTGTCTCGAAGATATGCTGACGGTTTTATCCATATGTCTAGTTTGTGAGAGGCATGTCTTGTTTGCTTTTTTTTTCTTTTTTTTTGGTAAAATCGAAAAGCAAGTCGTTTAGTTGAAAATGTGAATAGTGATTATGGCCTAACACTTCAATATCCAATTGCGCGCAATTCTGGTTTCACCGATTCTATTTCAGTCAGAATCTCTGACGTCAGAAAATCAGAGATATATCACGATCTGGAAGATCGGTTTTCAAAAATATCTATAACATAATGGAAATCGCCAAGTGCGACCATTGTGAAAGCACTGTTTCGACTGTTTTGGAATGAAGCTCCATATTATGGTACTACACGTGCTAACGTACCTCATGGGCAGAATCATTGCTGAATCGTAAAAAAAATCCATTAGTAAGACGGATAATGACTACTGAGGAAAAGAGAGTGACTTGCGACAACGCCAACCAAAAGCGGTCGTGGTCGAATCGCAATAAGCCGGCGCAAGATGTGGCCAAGTCAGGTTTGCTAGCCAAGAATGTTTGGCATCTGTTTGGTAAAATTTGCAGGGAATCATTTACTATGATTTGCTCCCCTGCGGCTAAACATTTAATTCATACTTGTAGTGTCAAAAGTTGAACCATCTGAAGGAAGCAGTCGTCCAGAGTGGCCAACTTTGATCAGTAGAAGATGAAATGAGTTCGGTAAGGAAAAAACAAAGGCACCCACGTCGATAGTGGCTCGCTTGCATTAATCTTGTGGTTCGGACCTGGCACCAAGCGCTCATCTGCTGTTCCTGTTAATGGCGTATATTTCTGCTAGTGAAAAATCGACTATCTCAGTTTATTTAAAATAGGGACCAGGATTTCTATGAGATAGACATGGTGGGATTAACTTTAAAATGGCAAAAAGTTATCAAACAAACTGATGCATATTCGACGAAAATTGGGTCATTCTATAAAACAAATTCTCTTGCATCCTGTGAATGAGATATGGGAGAGCTTCTCACATTCAACGCGCATACTATTTTTAGGCTTGCTTAGATGGATTTACAGTTTATTGACAATTTCGAACGTCACAGTTTGAAAAACAATTACAAGACTTGTAAAGTAATCGACTACTTGGAGTTTTTATGATGTTGTTCATACAAACGATATGTGTTAACCATTGAATCATTCTAGCTATGCTAAATAAAAACTTCAATCTTCTTCTTCTTAAATGGCGACTGGAATAGACATCCTTATCTATTATACGCCGCCCGTAGAAAATAATTCCAAGAAAGAAGAAAAGAAAATAATTCTTCTGCTCTTCTTCGTCACACCAAACCTTGCTAATGCCATGCAAAAATAATGGATTTCTTTACAAAGGGTGGGGCACGAATCGTGCTACAACCACAAAACGGTAATTGCTGGGGACCGTTATTTAGAGATGTTTAGGGAGTTTTCTTTACACAGAACTGTGCCGAACACGTATTCATTTCAACAGCGTTTGGCCGGTTATGGCGGGGCTTCAACCAAAATCCCCAAGAAAAAACAATTTTCAGAAACTCGACTTTTCGCTGGCCTCCAATGCCACCTGATCTGACTGCACTAGACTTAATTAAAAAAAGTAGTTATTTAAACTTCTCATTGTAGCATAATTTGTGCGCCACTTCACCTTAATAGCTCTTGACGAATATCAGTTGATTACTTTAAAGTTGATCAATTTTAATGAATCGACTTAATTCCTTTTTCTGGATACTTCATCAATTTATCATTCATCTGATACTTGTGCCAATTAGTAAATCACTGTTGCACCCCAGGGGGGTTCGTACTAATTGCTCAATTGTGGTATGTCCAAGCCATCCCACTGTATTTCTTACTGAAATTAACATGAAATTATCACCCGGTGTGTGATCACACAAACCCGGCAATACTCCAATCCCAGTTGTCGCTGCAGTTGCAACCTTAACGCGCAAATATTTCAGATTTAAGTACTTAAAGTATTCGCACAGTCATATTTTATTTATTTAATTTAGTTTTATTTTTCTTTCTTTGGTTTATATTGCTGTGCCATAAATACCAGTCATTTCAAAGAATGATTTGTTTGTATGCCAACATTACCAATCATTTCTGCACTTCGCTTCATTTAGAGTTCAAGTTCATTCAGGGGGTGCGGTTCTTAAAAAGACTTGAGCGTTGTACGCCACTCCATGTGCAAGTAGGAGACTCATAAACTGACCACTCATGCGCAGTCATAAAGTTTTGAGATCAAAAGTGATTTCAACTGTGATCGTATCGATGAAATGGTAGTTGGTCGTCGAAAACAAATGCTATTTAATTGTACTTTATTTGCTTGCTTGTCTAGTCCAGAGTGGTGACTGATTGTAAGAATTTTATTATTTTACTGTGAGTGTTGGAGAAACCATTGCAGAAGTGAAGTAATTGTATCCATTTGACCGCAGTCATTAAATCATCAAATGTCGTTTCAACTTAGAGCGATTGCATAGAGTTGCCATGGCCAAAATTTAAATTGAAATGTGTAGATTTTTCGTTCATATTCTCAACTTTAACTGCGTCTAATACTAAGGAAACAGGCAACGTTTGAGAAGGAGTTAATTAATTGACAATAATTTGTGAACTGGATGAGATAATTCGTTCGCCATAACATTGATTGAAAATGTATGTTCATAATTTCTCGATCTCAGTCAATCAAAATACTAAATAATGCTGAAAAAAATAGGCCAACAGCTGTAGAGAATGTCCTTTTTGACTGAAGTATACCAAAGACAAAACTGAAATTTAAGTTTATACTTTTAAACACTCTCATCCTGTCTGATGGGCGAGGATCCTCGTCATAGAAATAGCTGCCTTTGAACAGCTTCGAACGTATACAATTAAAGTAAGCATTTGAATACCGCTGACAAAAATACCCGTAAATGTAAATAAAAATTGATACTTCATCAACATCGCTTCTAAAGGGTGTCCCAACAAGAACGCAAGATCTAAATTTTAAATAAAACACAGATATTTAAAAAAAAAAAAAAAATCGTGAAACTTTATTGTATCGTAAAGTAGACAGAATGAGGTTATGTATGGAACAACTCATCAAGCAGATGGCCGACGCGGCTTTGCTGGCACACACGCGATCTTTTAATGAAATTTTCAATGACTACTTTGCATAAATTCTGCGGTATTTCATTAATGCAGCGTCCAATTTCCTCTTTTAAGACTTCAGTCGTCGTCGGCTTATTCGCAGTAAACCATCGACTTCAAAAAACCCCAAAGAAAAAAGTTTAATGGTGGTAAATTGCACGATCTAGGCGCCAATTCTGGTCTCCAAAACGCGAAATAACACGACCGGGAAATGACTGATTCAACAATTGAATTGTTTCTCTGGCTGTATGACATGTGGCGCCGACTTGTTGAAACCACATGCCTTCCACATTCATTTCTTCAATTCTAGGCACGAAAAAACTGGTTATCATTTCACGATACCGAACACCATTGACTGTTTGCGCTCGACATGCATCATTTTCATAAAAAAAAAGGTCCAATGATTCCTCCAGCCCAAAATTCACACCACACAGTGACACATTGAGGATGCATTTGCTTCTCGTGAATCACTCGAGGATTTTCCTCACCCCAAATGCGACAATTCTGCCTATTGACAAAGCCATCAAGATAGAAATGGGCCTCGTCACTGAAGATGATTTTATCGGCAAAATCGACATTTTCATGTTGTCTCTCCAATACCCAATTAATGAACTCCCTTCGCTGTCCATGACCAGTTGGCTTCAGTTCCTGAGTCAATTGAACTTTGTATGCACGAAGAGGCAAATCTTTCTTGAGCTCGGTGTCGAATTGAGGTGGATGGAGTTTGAGCGACATCATCACGTACAGCAGCGACATTTTCGGTCGATCGACTTGGTCGAAGGTGCGTTCTTGTCTTTACATCACTAACAGATTCAGTTTTGGCAAATTTATCCACTAATCTCTTTACAGATGACCCTTTTGAAGCATTATTGTGACCCCAAATTGATCGCAATTTGCGAACTGTAGCCGCGAAACTTTCACCATTTTGGTAAAACAATTTCACAATGAGAATGCGTTGTTCATTCATGTAACGCTCCATTTTTACTAACCTCGTACCTTCTACAAGCAAACAATAACATTTGTTCAAATGTCAAACAATGACACTTCTAATGGCTCCAAATTTAAATCCAAATCCAAATTTAATTGAACTTTTTCTGTGGGAGGGGCAGAGAACGATTTGGGACTGGAAATTACGGTCTTCTGCAATGAGTGCAATAGAGTAAGCGTAACCCATTGCTGAACTTTTCCATTCAATGACTGTATCCGCAAAAAGCGATAAATTGATAAAAAAAAAAACAGAAAACTTTTGCAAATAATGGAGTTAAACCCAGTGATGTCTTATACAGTTGTCGAAGTGAAAAATCAGCAAACCGAATATACCTGGATTGCAAGGCTTAAACTGCAAACGCAATTTCTGAAAACAGATAAAAAACAATGCTAAAATCTTATGAGACAAATCTCGAAAATGTAGTGTCAAGTCCTGAAAATCATTTCCAACAGAGGTAACAAAATGCATTCGTGTAAGAGTTAAGGCTGGTTTAGACGCTGTCTTCCCGTATTCTTTCCTACACTGCCGCTCACTTGAATAGGACCCACCTAATAATTTAACAATAGTGACTCCTATTTAAAGTACACTTCACGTAATGGTTCAGTTTTTACTTATTTGTTTCTCCTACAAAAAAAAACCATGGAATTGCCCTGTTATTTTATTTCGCTCTTTTCTTTTAAATGAGTGAAAAATGTGCTCTTCTTTTTTGGTCCATATGAATATCATCCCTCACGTGGTAATCAGTTTAAGTGTGAAAGTCTTTCGCAGATCATCATAAATCAGATCGAATTACAGTAATTGTATGTAATTAAATGTAAAACAATCGCTTTTAAGTAAAATGGGCCGAGCTAAATCCTTGATTCTCGAGGAAACATCCAAAATTAAAACTTACAAGGTGTGTGGACTTTCTATTTATTAAATAGCCAGAAGAACTAAAGGAAGTCGCAAAGTTATATCGACATACTCGTATTTACGTGACACCGAATGCTATGGAAATAATATGAAAGGTCGAACAGCAAGTGCTATTACAGCTGTTGATAAGAGGACTATTCTGAGATATGTGTCAAATTCACACTACCCTGCAGTGAAATTCAAGAAAAAAGCTGGCGTAAGTGCAAGTGTATCAACGGTAAAAATAGTTCTTTTCAAAGCAGCACATTTGCAACGCTTGAGATTTAAAAAGAAACCACCTCTAGACAATCTCCGTAACGAACGTCGCCTTAATTTTTGTCGTACGACTATGACGTGGAGTAGAGAGTGGAATAGAATTATATTTTCCGACGAAATAAATTGAATTTAGAGGGTCCTGATGGATTTAATTACTACTTCCACGATCTTCGAAAAGAGGAACACCTACTCAATCGATTACACAGCCGGGAAGGTGGAGTTATGATGTGGGGTGCGATGTCTTATTATGGCACAATAAAGCTCCAGTTTCTCTCTGTAAAAATGAATGTAACTTCGTTCAAAGCCGTGCCGGAAAAAGCTTTTTCTGAAGTTAAAAATGTTTTCGGAGACTTGGAATGGAAATTCCAGCATGACAATGCGCCAATCCACACAGCAAGAGTCGTCAAATCATGGATTGAATTCAAATTGAACCAAAAACTGAAATTGAATTTCTGACATTTTTTTATGTTTAATGTTTTAGTATTTAATTCATTAAAATGAAAGAAAATTTATGTTATAGGATTACAACAAATACGTGAAATATGATTTACGAAAAAATCGAGTTTAGAAAAATATTTAAAGGGGGTGCTATTTAAATGAGCGGCACAGTATTTCCAAGAAAGTGCGAATGAAACAATTTAATTCAAAAACTTGTGGTAAAAAAACTATAAAACATATATTTTCAATATTAAAGCATGGTACATTTTACTTTATTAGAAAGTAGATAGTAAATTAAAAAATTCAGATTCATTTTGCACTTTTATATAGCAAATAATTATAATAACGATCTAAGCCTGAAGTCAAAAAAACTACAAATTTCTATTCAGCTAGCAAGCTGTTTGAAGTTTTCAAATTTTATTTATTATGAAAAGTGACCATTTGAAAGCATTTCTATATTGGCGGAAAGCCATTGGTGTGCTAATATATTCCGCGGCCTCTTCGGTCTTCACAAAGGACATAAGAAATGCATCAGGTTCAAAACAAATCCAATATGGATATTCTGTAGCCACTAAAGCCTAATAAATAGAAAGGCTTGAAAAATTTGTATTCTCTTTGAAGCCGACTCAGAACCCACGTTGGCGCGTCGTCACCTTCTGTAGTCTTGACACTTATTTTTAACTATTTGGTAGAATTTTTCTTTCTTTCTTTCATTTTCCCGCTCTTTTCACAATATTTTCACCCGCCAAGAAATTTCGCATGCTTCTCCTTTTTTTCATGTATGAAGCATCCTTTTCCTTTGCGGCAGTTGTCATCGAATGCGCAATATTTTGCCGCTTTGTCAGGAATATCAGGATTAGGGGCGTTAGTAATTGTAGTAGTAATTGAAAAAGTTTGTAGGATAAGGCCGCATATTGCTAAGTGACTTCTGGCTTTCTTTGTGGATGATTGCGTAACTTACACGGTTTACTCAATCAACCAGCAACCAGGCAGTGATTTGAGTACGAAGTGTGTTCAAAAAAATAAGGTGAATTTTCATTTTTCTCAAAATATATCTCTTTATTCATCAATTTCTATTTCAGCTCCTTCAAAGTAGTCCCTTTCAGATATAATACACTTGTGTCAGCGTTTTTTCCAATCCTCGAAACAGTTCTGATATGCACGTTTTGGTATGTCCTTGAGCTCTCTTAGCGGTTCGGTTTTTATCTCCTCAATCGTCGCAAAACGCCATTCTTTCATGGGTCTCTCCAATCTTGGGAGCAGGAAAAAGTCGCAGGAGGCCAAATCTGGTGAATGTGGTGGCTAAGACATGATAAAGGTGTTGTTTTTGATCAAATAATCTCTCACAAGCAAAGATAAGTAAGCAGGTGCATTATCATGATGCAAAAGCCATGCATTTTTCCCACAAATCCGGGCGTTTTTTCGTATTGCTTCTCGCAAACGACAAATAACTTCAAGGTACGAGTACGACCTTGTTGTAAGAACTCCTGATGCACTACGCCATGGTAATCGAAGAAAACAGTAAGCAAAACCTTGACATTTGATCGAACTTGGACTGCTTTTTTTGGTATTGGCTCTCCCCTCCTGGACTCTTCTATAGGGACGATTGGCCTTTGGTTTCGTATACTCATGATTCGTCACCAGTTATAACCCTTTTAAGCAAATCTGGATCATCTTTGACGTCATTAAACAATTCCCGAGCGATGTTCATGTGACGTTGTTTTTGGTCAAAATTCAGCAATTTTGGAACGAAATTCGCCGCCACACGGTTCATGCTCAGAATTTCCGAAAAGATTGCATGACATGAGCCAACCGATATGTCTAATTGTGATTTGACGATTCTCCATAACAATTCGCCAGTTTCTCTACATTTTCATCGGTTGTTGATGTGCTAGCTCATCCAGAGCGACCGTCGTCATTCACATCTTCTCGACCTTATGTGAAAAGCTTGTACTACTTGTAAACATTTTTTTAACTCAGAGTACTCTCACCGCATATCACTGTCATTTCGCGTAGCCCGCGAAATTTGAAAATTCACCTAATTCTTTGAACACACCTCGTACATGTCAGCGCGTCCATGCTATTAGAAGCATGTCTTATATATGTTATCATATGATCAATCTAGTTCCTCACACAGGATGGCGCCCCAATTGCGCCATAATAAAAAATTCAAATAACTTCTATTTTAATCAATACATTTCTTTTATTTATTATTATTTATTTATTTTTTGTATAGAAAATTCAATTTTATTTTATTTTATATTATTTTATAACTAACTAGCTGACCCGGCAAACGTTGCTTTGCCTTCAAATTTTATTTTTATTGGAAATGTTTCATGCCAATCGGTCTATTATAATAAGAAAGACCGTGGATATTTAATTTATGGTTTGTATGGGAGGTATCACGCCCATTGTCCAATCCCACCCATATTTGCAGTAGCACTTAAGATATGTACACCAAACCGATGTACCGAATTTTGTTCAAATACCATAAACAGGAGCAGAAATATTGGATATTTAATATATGGTTTGTATGGGAGGTACCACGCCCCATTGTCCAATCCCGCTCATATTTGCAGTAGCACTTAAGATATGTACACCAAACCTACGCACTAAATTTTGTTCAAATACCGTAAGCAGAAGCAGAAATAATTGATTTTTAATTTTTTGTTTGTATGGGAGGTACCACGCCCCTTTGTCCAATTGGACCGAATTGTAAATCTAAACCATCCCGGGCACCACCCAGACGCATATACAAAAATTTATGCAAAGCGCTCCAGCCGTTTAGGAGGAGTTCACTGACAACGCCCGTACAGTAGAATTATATATATGTATAAAGATTGGTATTGAAGATGACAGACTGTAAGTGACGCATATGCGATGATCAGAAAATTATGCAGTGCGGATCGCCTCAATTATTGTTTTGATGGACTGCTTCAGTTCACTCAAATTCCTTAGCTTTGTTTTAAACACCTCTTGCTTGACATAACCCCATAAAAAAAAATCTGATGCAGTAAGATCAGATGACCTTGGGGTTCAGCGGATAGTGGAGTTTCTCGATGTCATTTTTTTTGGGAATTATTGTTGGACCGGTCTAACTATGTGCACAGTTGTTTCTTCTTGCTGGAACTGGATGCTGTTGAAACGGATACGTCCTCGTCGTAGTTCAGGGTAAAAAAATCTCTTGCAACATCTTTGAATTACAGTCCCCTTTTGTCTCTGTTTTGCGTTTGTAG
This sequence comes from Philornis downsi, assembly GCA_019455685.1. NCBI lineage: Eukaryota > Metazoa > Arthropoda > Insecta > Diptera > Muscidae > Philornis > Philornis downsi. Next base: position 3,240,238 of record JAHXMU010000056.1, on the reverse strand, counting down.
CACAATTAGTGAGTCATCCTGTATTATGATCAGAATATAGCCTAATAGGAGCCAGATCTCGGTCGACTTTGTTTTTGCTGGACTAAGAAATTCTTCTCTTCTTATTTTGACCATAATAAGGGCAGCAAACACATGCTTCTTTTAGGCACTCATAAAGTGTATTTGAAATATTATTACCGCGAAACTAAAGTTAGGGTACCGTAATTACCTCACAGCTTAAAAAGCTGCTACCACTGAATCCGGATGTCTGCCGGTGGAGATGATCAAGTCTCCTCTAAATACCAGAAGTCTTCAGTTAAAGGTTTCGACATGAGGGAACCTTTAGCGATTCCATTGAAAGCTGCCAAGATATGCTCAAATCTTAAGTACAATGAGGTAAACACAGTAACAACAAGTAGTAACCCCAGGCCTAGCGAAATTCGCTTAAATTTGACAACTCTTATTAAGTAGTTTCAATTTCTGTCCACCAACTCCAGTTGTGCAAAGTACCACATGATAGTTTTTAATTATAATTTAGTACATTCGAAATTTAGTCACTACATATTAAGTAAATGATATCATTATTAATATTATATGTTTCTCTCAGTTGTGGGTTTCTGATCTAACTATGCAGTGTCAAAGAATTGAACCGCATTCGCGTAATTCATTTTTATTACCAAAAACTGTATCAAGGCTTAATTGTTAGCATTATTCAAGATAGACAGCACCATGAATATAAGATCTATATTTGCCTTTGAACTAAACCTAACTGTTAATGTGATTATTAGAAGTCATAAAATTAATAACGGCTGTCGCAAAGTTGTAATTTTAAAATGAAATGAACCAAATATTCCGATACTGGTTTGATATGCGATAGCATAAAATACTAAATGAATAAGTTAGCAGTTGCTTCAAAAGGTAAATATATGGATGACGTGGGGCTACTGGATACCCTCATATGTCTCGCAAACACCTTGACACATTGTATCGTCTTTGGGAAGAGCTAAGCCAAAAAAGGGGGTTTATAAAATGTTAAATTGGTTTAAGAAAATGCTGTTATTTTCAACAAATTTCTGATAACATTCAATATTGTAAAAGCAAATACCTCATCCGATTAAGCAGCACTAGCATTTGCGTCACGTCATAGAGTTAATCATTATAAGTTAGCTTTGATTAGGGCAGTGGTATATTCCGTCAAAAAATTAATGAGAATTGATCATTTGATAAGCTTCCTTAAAGAATTTCTCAAAATTATCTTTGTCGCTAAATTGTTACAACTGTCCTCTATACTGACGCGGAGTTTGAGCGCGATCTGTCATTTGGTTTGTTAAAAGTGCGCGATTAAGTTAGTTCAATTCAAGTGTGTTTTGTGATTTTTACAATGGATAAAAATATTGAACAAAATTGAAAGTACAATCACTGAAAATATTACAGAAGACTTGCGGTGAATCGAATTTATCTAATACAGTTCTTTCAATTCAGCCATTGGTCATCACAGATTTTAGCTGGAATTAATGTCTACAAAATAAAGAAAATGTTGTGCGAAAATCATCACTCAACATGACTATATGGGTATAAAATGTGATGCCGTTTGACTTATTCCGAAAGACCTGAATTTTCGCTAAAATCTCAATCACGTAAAGATTGCAGGCGACATTATGGAGAGTGTCAATTCCGATCTCATCTTAATAAAAAGCATTATGATTGGTGATGGGATATGGACTTACAATTTTCACATGCAAATGAGTCAACAACCTCCACTTTGTTCTTTTTCTTATTATCGCGGTATTGTGTGCTGGGAACTCTTGCCAGAAGCTCAAGTGGTCAATAAATATTTGTATTATTAAGCAGTATTTGAGAGATGAAATTCGTCGAACAAGGCAATATTTGTGGGAAGGAAACACATAAATTTTACATTACGATAACACACCATCTCCCAAGGCAATAATTTAAAACGAATTTCTGGTCAAGAACTCAAAAAAGATCATCGAACAACCACCGTATTCACTTAACATGGCTCTGCTTGATCTTTTTCTCTTATTAAAACTTAAATTTACACTTTGAATCACCCGTTTTCAGCCGATAGGAAATATAAAAGAATAAGAATTGAAGTGTCTCAAGCATCGAGTAGGAAGCAGCGAAAATGGGTCTGGCGGTGAACGAAGACAAAACAAAGTTATTGGTTTCAACGAACAAAGAATGTACCCGTTTGGGACGTTGTGTTAACGTTGACAAGTATAATTTTGAAGTGGTGGAAGAATTCACCTACCTTGGTTCCGCTGTAAACAAAACGAATGATTTCAGCATGGAGATAAAGAGGAGAGTATTGCTTGCTAACTGATTTTACTATGGGCTAAGTAAGCGATTCAATGATAACGCCCTCTCTCGACAAACAAAAATCCGACTGTACTGGACGTTGGTTCTACCTGTCTTGTTATAGGGCGCAGAATCCTGGGTTATAACACAAACGGATGAATCAGTACTGGCAGTTTTCCAAAGGGGAAAATTCTCCGGAAAATATATTGACGGAGAGTGTGAGCTGTGTGTCGACATCGATGTGGTCAAACGCATTAATATACAGTGATTGTATTGGCTGGGTTATATTGGGCTGATGGACCCAAATGCTCCGGCACGGAAGGTTTTCGACAACGAACTCAATGGACAGCGCACAAGTAGGCCACCGAAACTCTGTTGGAAGGACCAGGCTATACTATCGAATATTGGTATGACGAATTGAAAGAGAAGCGCGGAGGATCGAAACGCTTGGAATTATTTTCTACGGGCGACGTATAATAGATAAGTATGTCTATTTCAGTCGCCACCTAAGAAGAAGAAGAATTGAAGTCTCTGTTAAAAAATATTTTATTTATGAGATAGCTTGGAGTATTTTTTGAAGAGCAGCCTACTATGAAGTCGATACAATAAATTTAGATGAATAATAAGTATTTTGTGATTTTGTAATGCATAAAACTAATAATAATATAATATAATATAATATATAATAACACATAATATAATAATATAATATATATAAAACAATAAACAATAAAATGAAAATAATTCACATAGCATAGAAAATTTGGAGATTTCAGATGGAAGATTATACCAAGGCAAGCGAATGAAATAGCCCTAAGAATTTTGAAGAGAGTAGTTGGGACCACTGCGCAGTTAGAACGAACTTCTGATTTCAATTAGAAAAATGCTTTGATTATAGCAAAATTTTTAATGGATGAAATTTTGGGAAATTAGATTTTCGATATCTATTATAGGGATGTTTTCACCAAAGAAAGTATGTTTTTTTATTTCTCACGAGAATTAATGGTTCAACAATTGTTATGCATGAAAAGGTTTATAATTGCAACAATTAAATAAAATCAAACATTAAAAATACATACAAAAGCTAAGATTTTTTGCCATAAGTCTGAAAAAAATATTTTCCGTGAGCTATGTCGATGTCGACACGACCAGTGATATCAAATTCAGAAATTCCTTTAACGGAAAGCTATTTACATAATAAGCTATACGCCGACATCGGAGTGCCCAATGACAGCAAATAGAAAGGGTTCTAATGGATAACCAGCATAGAATTTCAGTAATTTGAACTGACTTACATATATCTTTCCCCAACATCATTTCGCGTTGGTGCAAAAGTGTGAGGGGTGGCAGAGTAGACGTATCGAGTTCCTATACTGTTTAAAAAATACTCTGCCATTTTCATTCGCAAATTATACTGAATTTAGAATAATTAAATAAATTATATAAGCCTAAGAATATGTGTGTATAACATTGTAATTTGTATGGGAGCTACCAGAGAAAGCATGGTAATTCGGTTGATTTTTTTTTAATTTTTCAAGTCATTGTAATACAGTACGAGTATGCTTACCAAAAATTTAAGTAATTGCAGTTTACGAATTAGGAATTACAGCGGAAAAATTACATTCTGATAAATTGGAAAATTTCTATTGAAGGCATTCGATGTCTTCAATTCTAGGAATGCCCTCCGTTTTCATTCCTAGAATTTATGGCATCCAACGCATAACTTGTACCAAATTTGACCCAATTCAATACACCTATTTGGAAGATACAAAGTTAAGAATACATGGATTAAATCGGAAATATATATGAATGTTACTAGAAGAGACGTAGTTACTGTGTCAATTTTTCTCAGAACTTACAGAGAATTATAAGTCAATATAGCGATTAAAAATCTACCGATTTTTAATCTACCGATTAAAAATTACAAAGAAAAGATTGAATTTAAGAAAGATTTAATTGAAGAAAGATCGAAATACCATTGTGATACTTTAATTTGACAAATTTATTACAACGGTGTGCGAGATATGGAGCTAAGAATATATGAACCAAATTGACCTTTTGTGTAGGAGGCACCAGAAGTGGCGTATTTAGTCGATTTGTCCAAAGTCTACTAAGCATTATAACAAATGCAATGGAGCAAAATTTTAGTTACTCTTGTCTAAGAATGTGGTGCGCCACAGGGGAATATTTGAATTTCTGAAATTTGAACAAGAACTAGACATAGACAATTTACAATACTTGGCTTTGATCTGGAAAAATATTAGGCTATCCCAGGTTTTGAGAAGTTTAGTAAAGATTTGCAATCGCTAACGTATCCACCACTCAGTCATTCATACAACTAGCTGGACAGACGGATATTGGTTAACCTACATATAAAAAGTCATGGAACTTATTTGGTCAAAAGATACTTAGTACGTTAAACGTTTTTTTCTGGGTGTTACATTTTTGGCCATGTTAAATGATATGCGAGCCTTTATTCATTTAGGTGAAGGTATAAAAATGCTCTATTACTAAGAGTATATGACATTAAATACAGGGTGATGCACGAATCATGCTACAAACACAAAACGGGGACCAATGGGGATCATTATTTAAAGATGTTGAAGACGTATCCGTTTCAACAGCATTTGGCTCTAGCAAAATAATGCAACTGCATCTATAGTTATAGTTAGATCTATAGCTTCAACGAAAATTCCCAAACAAATTAATATGCATAAATTACACTTTGCGTTGGCTCTCAAGGTAATCTGACTTGGCTGCACCAGACTTTTTTTACGAAACCAAGGAGTTTGACTGAATTAAAACAGTCTATTTATTTAAACAAGAATTGAGGCGATTTCGAGCTCAACTTTTAAGGCAACAATAAATAAATTTCTGATCAGGCATCGTATATAAGTGAATGAGCATGGAGGTCATTTATAGTCTGTCATCTTCAAAACCAAATAAATATATCTAAAATAAAATTTCGTTTCCTATACAAAAAAAAAAAAAAATAAATAAATAAATAAATAAATAAATGAAATATAATGAACTTAAATTAATTACTTGATTTTCTTATTGTAGCACCATTGGTGTGCCACCCTATATTTTGTCCTTTTATTCTTCGGCATAACTTGATGTAATCAATTCAGTCATTATCTCATGCATGGAAAAATGTCGACGTGGAGCAATATTAAAATATACGAGGTTTGAACTCACCTCAAATAAGACGAATTTTCCAATTTCGCGGGCTACGTACATACATTCGACTTTCGATTATTATTTTTATTTCTTTTTTTTATGTTGGTACAGTCGTCTCGAAGATATGTTGACGTTTTCATCCATACAGCATGTTTACAGTGTTTGTGAGAGGCATAAATAAGACAAATGTTTTGCGTATCCGGCGAATTGGTTTTTATCTCCTCAATCGTCGCAAAACGTCGTCCTTTCATGCGTCTCTTCAATCTTGGGAACAGCCAAAAGCCGCAGGAGACCAAATATGGTGAATACGGTGGCTGAGGTATGATAATGGTTTTGCTTTTGGCCAAATAATCTCTCAAAAGCGAAGATGAGTGAGCAGGCATTATCATGATGCAAAAGGCATGCACTTTTTTCCACAATTTCGGGCTTTTTTTTCGTATTGCTTCTCGCAAACGGCACATAACTTCAAGATAATACTCTTTATTTACCGTATGACCTTGTAGTAAGAACTTCTGATGCACTATGCTACGGTAATCAAAGAAAACAGTGAGCAAAACCTTGACATTTGATCGAACTTGGCGCGTTTTTTTCGGTCTTTCCTGTACTCTTTAATTGGGACGATTTTGCTTTATTTTCGATGTCATAACCATATACCCATGATTCGTCACTAGTTATGACCCTTTTAAGTAAATCTGGATCATCGTTGACGTCATTCAAATATTTCTGAGCGATGCTCATGTGACGTTGTTTTTGGTCAAAATTCAGCAATTTTGGAACGAACTTCGCTGCCAAACGCTTCACGCCCAAAATTTCCGAAAAGATTGCATGGCTTGAGCCAACCGATATGCCGACATCCACAGCAACTTCTCTAATTGTAATTCGACGATTATCCATAACAATTTTCTTCACTTTTTCAACATTTTCATCGGTTGATGATGTGCTGGGACGTCCAGAGCGAGCGTCGTCATTTAAATCTTCTCGACCTTCTGTGAAAAGCTTGTACCACTTATAAACATTTTTTTTTTGACTCAGAATACTCTTACCATATGCCACTGTGAACATTTAAAATGTTTTTTAATTCAATTTTTTACACACAATTTGATGCAACTTCTTGGATCTACTTTTTGGAATGGGGAAAGTTCAATGTTGATCCCTTTGATTGTTATTGAATTGGGAGTAACCAGATCCCTCTTCAGAATTTCCCAAGCAGTTTAAGACTTCCTACCTTCGGACAAGTATTCCCTGGTAATGCCATCAGACATCCATTTGACGGTAGCTAAAGTGAAAAGGAGACTAGTTGAGAAAACTAAATGACATACTAACAACGATGCTTTTTAGGCCTGTAGGTAACTTCTGTTACTGAAACTCAACTCACCAGCTTAGTGGTCGTTGGCATCCCCAACACTATGATCGGTTGCAGTCGCCTGATAAGCCGCTCATTTTAAATTTAAATTATCATGAAACTACTGAAGAAAATAATGTCTTAATTATGCCTCTCACAAACAAACTAAACTTGCTATATGGATATTACCGTCAACGTATCCTTGAGACGAGTGTACCAACATAAAAAAAATATAACAATCGAAAGTCGAATGTACATAGCCCGTGAATTTTAAGATTCATCTTCACACCTCAAGTAGGACGTAAACATTACAGAAAACAGAAGAAGTGTATTGAAATTGATTTTAGTGATACTTCAATTTAGCTTGTTGTTATTTCACTGCAATTGTTTAACCAATATATTGAGGTGTAACATAAAATTATCACAAGATTAATTTTGGAAATGAATTAGCTAATGGAAAATGGCTGTAATGTTTACTTCAAACAACTCTTTATTATCCTTATATGTCAAAGTTTTCATTGCGCCATCCGTGTGAGGCAAATGCTGCAATATTGTGTAGTGAAGGACAATTTTTGCAAACGAAATACCGTTGCCAGAATTTGCTGGCTATATATAGATGACATAAATCCGGTTGAGGCCAATGCCAGCGAGTATTCAGCTATACTTGAACGCAACAGATTGTTAAATTGCATGTTTTGCTTTGAATTAACAACCAAAAATGAATATCTTAATACATCACAAAGTGAAATATCCTTGCAACGTTTTCAGGTATATCACCCATAGTATTATAGTTTCAAATAAAATGTGGCACACCTGTTACCTTTCTCAACTTCATAATTCTTGCCATGGTTGTCCACGCCAAATCAACGAAGTGGTTATAACGAGATATTCAGTTTCATATCATGCAAAATATCATAAACCACACTTAAGCACCAGCTTACAAAATCATTTTGTCACATTATAATTTTGCTCATAACTCGACTTGAACAAAACATTATTATTATTATTGGAACAACGACAACAATGTATTGTTGTTCAACCCACCAAATACTTATCTCCGTGAAAAAATTAGCGAATTTATTTCTCATAGAATGGCAAACCATATGATTAGGAAAGACAACCGATGTTAAACATTGATTTTTCTGTTAACATTCCTTTGAATATTTCTTATGATATTAATTACAATGGCTGTCAAATATTTTATAATTTATGCCAATCTTTTGAATAATGTTTCGGCCACACAACTGTCCAAGGCATGAACGTAATCGAAGAGTTCTTGTTCACATGTTTCTTGCGTTTTGGTTCTGCTATTGACACGCTCATTACACTCATTAAGTATATCTAAAAGGCGAATAAGCTTCCTGGTTGCACCACATTTGTAGCGTAGCTCTTGTTGGGCGTCAATTATTTCTAATTCTGCTTCGACTTCTTCATTTCTAGGCTGGTCGTCTGCTTTTACATTTTGTTGAAAAAGTTGATATAGAATTTGTGAAGGAGACATTTCGTATTTTGTAAACATTTATATGAAATTAGTTTCCAGGTATAAATTATTTTGTGTCAAAATACGAGGTACGTATGTAAGTGCTAGAATGACCATTGTTATTGGATATCCGAAAAGGAAAACTCACACTTAGGGTAATCAAAAATATCGGTTTGTTGATTGTTTTGAAGAAAGGCCATTTCTGCCAGTTAACTTGCAGAAAAACGCTGAATTGTTTAAATAAATAACATCAAATTTCCTTTTATCCCCTGAATGATGTCTGAGTAAGTTTCACTCATTCAATGAGTTTACACAATTTCAATTTTTAGACTCACTGAAAGGAGCCTACTACGATTGACATATGGAATTAATTTTCTTCTCAGAGAAATGAAGGTGTATATCATTTTATATGGCATAAATGTAACATCCAGAAGGAAACGTTTAAAGTATCAAATGCTATTGGACCAAATACGTTTCAAGACTTCTTAAGTCTATCCGTCTGTCTCTCCGGATGGTGGATGCGATAACTGCCACTATTCTTTATGGAACTTCTTAAAACTTGACACAGCCTAACAGTTTACCAGATCATAGCAAAGGTTTGTAAATGTGCTATATGAGTCCAGTCCTTTTAGTACCCGCCATACAAATTGAGCGATTCTTCAAAATTCAAGTTCCTCGCTGCAACTCCTCATCCGAAATATGTTGCAATGCAAATTTTTTTATTCGTTGCATTGTTTTACAGTTTCTGACAAAGTTAAAAAATAAAAAAAAAAATGACTATGACTATGACTCTCTTGCAAATGACAGATTTCATTCATACACGAGGTGTGTTTAAAAATAAAGATGAATTTTAATTTTTCTCAAAAAATATTTATTTATTAATCAATTTATATTTTGCTTCCTTCAAAGTAGTCCCTCTCAGATATAATACACTTGTGCCAGCGTTTTTTCCAACCAGCGATTCAGTTTTTATCTCCTCAATCGTCTCAAAACGCCGTTTTTCTCTATCACGTCATGTTTTCGAGATACAAATAATAAATATTTTTATTCGTTTTTTACATTAAAAGCCGTTAGTTTATTTAAAAATCAATGCATTTTCAAAAGTGAATGACGTTATTTGAATGTCGTTTGTATTTTGTTGGTTCGGTTTCATGTATTAGAGTTCAGTAATTGTCTCCCTGCGTGCTTTTGTTCTAAAATCCCTGATTATTTCTTTCAGTTCTAATTAAATCGTTTGATATCTCACCAAATCGACAACATTACCTTCCTGGGGTGAAGGCCGGCTTTAGAGGTGGACTGAGGGAGTTCATTTGGTTTCTCTCATGATATTTTTCGCGTTATATTGTTGTAGGCTATCCAGTTTTTATCCCCTGTGATGAGTTTCTTTAGAAATGGTGTCTTGTTATTTCTTATTCTTAGATTATAGCAGACGTCAACGTGACTCAGGCGGTTGGAATTATCCGAGCTCTTTTATGACCCCGTGAATGGTTGAGATTGATTTTTTATTATTTCTGCTATTTTCATATCTGCTGCACGGAGATTAAAAATAATTAAATCTCTCACCTCATCGGAAACAATTTCTTTTGGTCGTCCTGATCTGGGAGCGTTCGTTGCGGAGAAGTCGCCCGTAGAAAATCTTTTAAACCATTTCTGGCAAGTTCTTTCATTTGGCCCGTTTTCTTCATAAACAGACTTTATTTTTTCCGCTGGCTTCAGCAGCCGTTTTTCCTTTTCGGAAATAATACAGTATAATATGTGTTAATACGGGGGGTTGATCGGACAGTGTTTTTATTTCGCATGAAAGAGAATGAGAAAAACGGGGGGTTAGAGAGTGTATAAATCGAATGACTTCAATTTATTGGCAAGGTTTTACCTTTTATTTCTGAGGTTTACAAAATGGAGTTTCTTTACCAAGCAGGGACCTTAAACGTTCAAATAAGTAGTTTATATATCAAGTGTAAAATGAGTACTGATACTTGGGCGAGAGTTAGAAGACCGCTTTATTACACTGCTAGAATGGTGGAGTGAAAGCTCTCTTCTTAACCGTGGGCGTGTACTTAAAAATTAAACTTACAACTATCAGGGTAAGGAAAACTTGTGCACGTAAACAATATGCCTAAAATGATCTTTTCAGCTCATTTTTTCCACTTTTTAAAATCGTTTGCTTTGAAACGCTATAACCACTAACGACTACAACGAGAATACAAATAAACAATGGCAAACAGTTTAGAGAAGGGCTAGAAGAAAGTTGTGGTAGTGTTTGAAGGAAATCTACATCCTGAAAAGTGACGTATGATGAACTAACGAATTAACCGAAGGAACTTTCTGAACAACCTGATATATATCACAAATATACAAAAAAATACTTAATATATATTGAGAATGTATTAACTATATATAACTTCCTATATCAGAATGTTATCACCATTTTCTCTTGGAAATTTCATTAGATAAAATTATGCTTTTGAATTCAAATATACAAACGGAAGAAATTATATCGATGTTATACCAAATATATTGTACAGAAAGTCAAAAATCTCCACCATTCAGTTGAATGATCTCTGCCCCACATGATAAACTTATTAGAACACCAACTAATGAGGGGTTTTTCACATTCTGGCCAGTCTTAGCGTGACTAAGAAATCGATTTTAATTTTACGGATATAGAAGCATTCATGAGATTAATAAATTCATACAAATACCGACAGATAAATGAACGGTTTTTTTAGATATGGCAAAGTCAACAACAATTTATAACGAAATGTGTGCGAGTTTAGCCAAAGACCCCTACCCAACAATAAATGCATTGGCAACGGATGTTTCATTGCCGCCGCCAATGTCAATGTAAAATTGAATTAAATTTTAAAATGTTTCCATTGATTTTGCACTGCAAAGGTGTCGTACAAGTAAATCGCGATCTCATTAAATTCAATTCATTTCAATTTCACAAACTCCCCTACATAGATATCACATGCAATCTAAGTGCAAATTTTTTGCCAACATCCGCCTTTTTGATGGAAATAAAAAAGAAACACAAACAGGTGTCAATGAGGTCTGACAGACAAACATGCCCTAGGACAGACATTATACTTATAAAAGTTGAATTGGAAGACAACAATTGCAAAGAGGTCTCGACTTATTGTGTTTTGTTTTTCACTGCTCGATTTTGATCAATTTCAATCATTCACTAATGATCTTTTCATTTTGGCTTTGGGCCATGGATGGTCTGATGGCAGTCGGTGATTAAATGACCAAAGTGAAGTGTAACGAATCCGTATATAAATTAAAATTGTATTGTTATACTGTTATTAATAAACAAAAATAATGTTATTTTTTATGCTCACGATGTTATAATGCAGCCTGTAAACCGTACATTTTTGGTAGTTAAATTGGTAGCTGAAAAAAAAACTGAATGAGTAGGGACAGTTCTGATCGCTAATTGAATATTTACTGCACACATCATAAATAGTTTATCGTAATTTGTTAATAGTTAACTATATCGTATTTTTTATCGTATTTTAAAACAAAGTAATTAAGTGACTTAAGATTTAAAGGATCAAACGACATAAAAAATGTTGAGACAGTCGATTATTAAGTAACGATATAATAGACAAATGTACAGATACAGAGAGGGATAGACATTACAGTGTAATGGGCTACGATTTGTTAAATAACATCCTACATCGCTGTATTGAAAATGGGAATGAAAATGGGAAGTCCGATATTATGCGTCATGAGGATACTGACCTATACAACTACTTTCACCAAACACCTCTTTGCCTTGATGCAAAAGTGCACGTAGTGCAAATTAATAGCTTCTATCAATTAGGTGTTCCAGACGTTTTTTTTTTTTTTTTTTTTTTTTTTTTTTTTTGCCATGTTAAGGTTAACAGCTTTTACATTGGCTCTTCTTTAGTT
>JAHXMU010000056.1:3181554-3203023 GCA_019455685.1 Philornis downsi | reverse complement strand
GATTTTTTTTTAAAAACATGGGTCCGTCTAATATGGGCAACCCTGTATATGTACGAGTACATATACAGAAACAATTTTTCCCCCTTATTTTGGGACCTCTAACGTGCTTCCAGCAGACAATCAATAATCTCTTCAAACGCCACATACCATTAATGGAAAAATATGTATGAAAACTTTATTAATTTTTATAAACAGTTTCTATTACTTTATTTTTCTAAAGTTATTTTATACTTTGCTTATTAACTACTTTGATAAATGCAAAAATAACTTAGTCACTTCTGATGTAAAAGTTAGAAAATATATAAATTACACATATTTGAAATACGGGTAATCAGTGATTTTTTAAGATTTGAGTTTTTCAGGTTGGCAACACTGGTTGGTAAAGGCGTCCAAACGTCATCTGTCAAAGTGAAAAGTGTACAGTATACTCTGCCATTTCATTATGGAAAGACTAACAAACGAGCAAATCGTTGAAATTTATTATCAAAATTCGTGCTTTGCAACAAATGTGCATCGTTTGATACGACTATTTTATGGTCGTCATAATCGACCTGCTGAATCAACAATTCGTGCTGTTACCTAAAAATTTCGCATCAAATTTACTTTGTTGGACATAAACGCATCGACTCGCATGCGTAGAGTGCGTTTTCTTTTTCTATTTATGTGGCTACTGGAATAGACAGCCTTATCTATTGTACGCCGCCCGTAGAAAATAATTCCAAGCACTTCGATCTTCTGCGCTTCTGCTTCAATTCGTCACACCAAGCTTCAACCGTATATCAAAAACCTGGTCCTTCCAACAGAGTTTTGGTCGCTTCTTCTGTGCCGTCCATCGAGTTCGTTGTCGAAAACTTTCCGTGTCGGAGCACTTGGGTCCATCCGCATAACATGACCCAGCCAACGCAAACGCTGAATATTAATGCGTTTGGCCACGTCGATGTCGGCATATAGCTCATTCAGCTCATTGTTCATGCGACGCCCATACTCTCCGTCAATGATGATGGGTCAATATATTTTCCGGAGTATTTTTCTCTCGAAAACTGCCAGTACTGATTAATCCGTTTGTGACATAACCCAGGATTCTGCGCCATACAACAAGACAGGTAGAATCAACGTCTAGTACAGTCGGATTTTTGGTTGTCGAGAGAGGACTTTATCATTGAATCGCTTGCTTAGCCCGTAGTAACATCTGTTAGCAAGCAATAGTGCGTAGAGTGCGTACCGAAGAAAATATTGCAGCCGTAGCGATCAGTGTTAATTACGATCGTGAAATATCAATTTGTCGCCGTTCTGAGCGATTGGGCATGTGTTGCTCAACCGCAAAGAATTTTTTTGACCCAATTGGCTGAGTTGAACTTGGGTGACATGTGATTTCATCAGGACGGTGCAACATGCCACACTGCTCGTGAAACAAGGGATACGTTGAGGGATGAAGTTGGTGAGCAGCTTATCTCTCGATTTAGCCCTGTTAGTTGGCCCCCGAGATCTTGCGATTTAACGCCTCTTGATTATTTCTTGTGAGGTTATGTTAAGTCATTAGTCTATGTGGACAAGCCGAACGGTATTGAAGCCTTACAGGATAACATAACACCCGTTTTTCGTGGAGTACAGGCCGAAATGCGGGAAAGAGTGACGAATAATTGGACCTTCCGAATGGACATTTTGAGTTGGAGCCGCGGATAACATTTACTTGAAATTATCTTTAAAAATTTAATGGCAAAGAGCAATTTATCGATTCGAATAAAAAAATTAATTATATGTGATGTAAATTTGAGTGTTTTATTCGATTTTGAAGAATAGAATCACCCTTTACATTTAACATGACTGTCGGCTCAGTTCCAGGGAGTCCAAACCCCTTTTTCAGCTGAACATTTTTTTAACGTTACTGGATTTAGAACATAATAGGACTTTTAAATTGGCAGGCCTTTGGTCTCATTTCCAACAAAAAGCTCCTAGCCCCTTCGGCCTCTTCTGGAGTGCACCAAGAACAAAATTTGCAGCTTTCGACTATAGCAAATAAGCATTTAGCAGATTTTAGCGGTCATTTGTAAAAAAGGTACCTGGGTTTTATTAAAAATGCCCTTAGCAAATCACGAAATTGAAATGATTATGCTATGCTAGCATAATTATATATTATTTCCCAAATTTCCAATCATTTACTATTGCATTACGCTAGAGAACAAAGTGCTTAATACATCCTCAGGCATCTAATAGTCAAATCTCTTATTGAGTAACGTTTTTCCATTGTTTCATACTCATATCTTTCAGTAGCACTTGTTAATTTCTTACAACATATATCCCTCTTACCTTCTGCCAATGATACCTGGCATTATTAAATAATTGACTTCTAAGGCAAAAGCTGAATGCGGCCGTATACACATTTTACATTAATTACATGCAGGTACCACTACACGAGATCATATGCAGCTTAAAAGCCGAAAAAAAACTTGATTTCCGAGTTAAAGCCTTTAAGTGATTGACCCAATTGTGCAATAAAAAAAAAGAAAGAAAAAACCTACAACTCATGCAAGTTTTCCTTCAGTACCCGCAAAGTTTAGTCTCGGTTGCGATTCAGTCTATGCTTAATACGAATTTCATTAAAAGATTGATAATAAAAATTTTCCTTTCCTAAACGGTTTTCAGCAATATTTTTCTAGTTGAACTAATTGCATATGTGATACCCAGAGAGACTTCGACATACCAGCGTAGCTATTAAATAGATTTATTCATACATCGAGGAGTAGTGTAAGGAAATCAATATGTATTTATGTGGCATGTTTGTGACTTTTGCATTACAGCATACTCGTACATATTTAGTTTGGCGCTTTAGAATCGATGTCTGTTGGTTGTAGGTACACCATCATTTCCACTGGCCTCCGCATATGTGCCTATCATAAAGCAATGGAATAATACACGGCAGCACCGGCTTCAACTCACTGTTTGGGCTGCCTTGGCGGCCGACTGACTGGGTTGTCGATAGATTTATCAAATATGTTTGTTTTTTGACAACACGCATTTTAAATTGAATTCTGTTGCGCTTTGGTACATAAATACATACTTGGTTAGTAATAATTTTGATGGCGAAAGTAATATTTGAAGTTGGGTTGCTTTAGTCCACTTCAGTGCAGATGGTTTTTATATTCGCGGGAAAATTTACAGCAAATATCATCTGCTTCTATACAGATAAGAGATAATAATTCGCTAGCTAGCCAGTAATCATAAATACTTCTTGTGTTTGATGACATAACGCGGTTTAGCATAGCGTAGTTTAAGTTAGTTTAACTTGCTTTATTCACCAGTCGAAACGTCTCATTGGAGTTCTTGTAGCTTTAAGCCGATTATACGAATGAATATTCCAAAAATGAAAATATTAATATTACGACATGCCGATAGCCTTCTGACAAAACTATTTAAGACTGCTGATGGTGACTTGATAACGAGTATGTACGAGGTGTGTTCAAAAAAAGGTGAATTTATAAATTTCGCGGTCTACGTACATTCGATTTTCGGTTATTATTTTTTTTATGTAGGTACACTCGTCTCAAAGATATGTTGACGGTTTTATCCATATGGCATTTTTAGTTTGCTGGTGAGGGGCATAAATAAGACAAATGTTTTGTTTCAGATAGTTATGCAGGGTGGCTCAAAATGACCGAAGTGGTGTGAATTGCTCATAACTTTTTATTTAAGACATATTTTTTTAATTTTTTTTTTTTTTAAATACAGTAAATTTATGGTGATTATTTTTAGATAAGCTATTAAAAATGATATCCCGCAAGTGGTGGCCATGCTCTTTCCAACACATTTTCCATGAACTTTCGCAAAATTTCCGGTGTTATGTTGTTAATTTCGTCTCGAATATTGGATTTTAATTCGTCAATAGACCTGGGCTTTTAAACAACCCCAAAGAAAAAAATCTGGAGCGGTTAAATCCGGGGAACGCGGAGACCAATTAAAATTGCTTGTACGCGAAATTATTCTTTCACCAAATATGTCGCGTAAAAGAGCCATTGTGGCCCTCGCAGTGTACGCTGTGGCTCCATCCTGTTGGAACCATATTTGCGGATGGTTTTCCACGGCTGGCCTTACAAAAATTTCGAACATGGCCCAATATCGATCAGCATTGATGGAAATGGCAACACCTCGTTCATTTTCAAAAAAATATGGGTCACTGATTCTTTCTGAAAAAACACCACACCAAACAGTACACTTAACTGGGTGTAATTGTCGTTGATGAAGTACTCGCGGGTTTTCCGTAGCCCATATTCTACAGTTTTGCTTGTTAACGAACCCATTTAATTGGAAATGGGCTTCGTCACTCATAACTAAGTTATAAATAAAATTAGGATTCTCTTGTGCTTTTTGCTGGAAATAAATTGCATAGTCAAGTCGTTGCTGGTAATCTGTCGGTTTCAATTCTTGGACAATTTGAATTTTGTATGGAAACATTCTTATGCTATGCAAAATTCGCTGCAGCGACCCTCTTGAGATGCCAAGTTGTGTCGAACGTCTCCTGGTTGATGTTTGTGGATCCTCCTGAATACTCTCCTGTACCACTTGAATATTGTCATCCGTGTGCACCGTTCGTCGTCTGCCAGCACCAGGAAGGTTCCTTACTGCTCCTTGTTCTCGAAAATTTGCAACAAGACGGTTTATTGTTGACTGAGAGGGTGCAACCCGCACATTAAATTGACGACGGTATGCACGCTGAGTCAACACAATGGACCGTTGATTTACAAAGTAAATTCCAACGATTTGGGCACGTTGTTCAGTTGTGTATTGCTCCATCATAAATTCTCCGAGTCTTCTTTACAAAATACTAAAAAGAAAAGAAAAAAAAAAAAAATATAATAAAAAAATTATAAGAAATTCACACCACTTCGTTCATTCTGGGCCACCCTGTATGTACATAAATGTTCATGACAATCGAATCGAGAATTTTGGCTTAAACAATTCGCAAGTAGAAGTAGATAAATTTTTCTCGAATGTCGCAAAAATTAGTTTTCTCGAAAAATTCAAACTTGTGAAGAAGAATTTTTCCAGTCATTCTAGTGTACACATCGATTGAAGTGCAATTTCGGGATGACAAGAGATTTATCGTACTTGTCGATGATAAAATGAGAAAGGAAAGCACACAAATGGCACCATCACGTAGATCAACTTACCGCAGTCAAAACACGAAAATGCGACAAGCTAACTTTTCTCTGAATAAAAGTAAGGCAAGAGGGAACATCACGAAATTTTAATCATTAGTTGATCAAACTTAAGGAAGCTGGACAGAAAAAGTAGTGCAGACTTGTGTTAAACAATACAAGTGAGAATCATGTGGTTTTATAAGAGTTGTTCTGTGTCAACGATAGTTCAAACTCCAATTGTTTTTATTTTTACAAAATAAAACTAAAATGTACTCGTCACGTGCAGTGATTGTTCATAACAATTCTGTAGTAAGTTGTCTTTGAGCAGAATAACAAGTGTTATAACAGAAATTGTAAAATTATTCCGTGTGCTGTTGACGTCTTTATGAGCCGCTGAAAGCGGTTTACTTGATTACACCCATTTTTCAAGATTCAAGATTTTTTTCATATATAAATAAATTTGCTCCAGATTCAATTTTTACTGCAAAAACTGAAACGTTTTCAAATTCCATTAAAACACCAGCAATGCGCGCAAATGGGCCTACGCTTCCATTTATGTAAACGTGACAGAAATATTTTAACCAAAATCGAAGCAATCTCTTTGGTTCAATCGGTTTGACGCACAATCAGTGTTACATCTAGAAAAGCAATAATCAATAACAATCCCCCTGAACACGGAGTAGCTGCGACAACAGCAACCAAAGAAAGATGTAAGAAAATCTTTAATTATATTTTTATTACTTACATTCGAACAAATTAATCAATGCGTTTGACGCATTCCCATTACGACTTGTCGGACTAACGATTTAAAATTCAACTACGCTGTTAACTACAACAATATGATCATAATCGTCTTATGGTTATTTCTGGGTCTTAGCTGTTACTAATGAATACAATTAAATGCTAATTATTATATTACATTACGTTAGTACATCTTCCATAAATAAAAACTGGCAGATCTTAGTTTCACAAGGAAATAGTTTGTTTAAATTTTTTGTGTACATTTTATAGAAAAACAAGGTGAACAGTTGTGCAATTGGACGACGATACGTTATAATTGTTCGAGACCAAATATGTAAATGATGAGGTAGGATCAGATAATCTTCGCTTTGTTAGGAAAAGTGGGGTACTAAACTATATTCGTTCATAGCCACCTCCTAGCAAATGACTGTTTTTATACCCTTCACAGCAGGGCAAGAGACGGACTCATTTTCCCATTACGTTAATAATAACCGAAACCACTCATCGGAGACCCCATGAAGAATACATTCCTTATCGTAATAATAACGAGATTTACAGTCAGTGGTTTCAAAACCGCCGGTTTGGTAAGCCAGTCAGCTGTTAAATACCTGTCATCTGAAGCGTTATTTGTTTAGTGAAAGGTTTGCCATTTATGAATAAGAATCGTTCAACAAACGAAGAGCGCTTAAAAATAGTTAAAATTTACTACAAAAGTGGTGATTCAAACGTGGACATTTTTCGTTCATTACGAGATGATTATGATCATCAAAATCGCAAGAAAGAAATTTGAAGAGGCTAGAAACTATTCAGATGTAATCAGGCCTGTACATCATCGCAATGTACGCACTGCCAAAAATAGCGTTTTTGTTATTGAAAATGTGGCGGATAGTCCAAATTTCAATTCAAAGTACTGCGGTCATATGACAACTGACATTTTTTGGAGTGCCGTTGAAGATTATGAACTGGACTGGTTTTGTTATTTCAACAAGATGGTGTCACGAGCCATGCAACACGACCAATTTTTACTGTATTGCATGAGAAGTTTCCACAAAGCGTAATTTCACGTTTTGGCGACGTCAATTGGCCACCAAGATCATGCGATTTAACGCCGTCTGACTTTTTTTGTGAGGCTGCATCTAAGACCGTGTTTACGCGGATAATCTCGAAACATAGGAACATTTGAAAGCCAACATTCGCCATATTATCGTCAAAACACAGCACGGAATGTGGAAAAAAGTGGTCAAAACTACCTCAAAATCATCCACTGCTGCAACCACTCCAGAGGCGGTCATTTAAATGGCATTGTATTTCATACATAATGACAAAGTTCAAACATTATAATTAAAAGAATTTTCATCGAAATCATAGCTTCATGTGTGTTATTTAACTTTACTTTTGAAACCGACAAATTAATAACTCTTTTTATGACGATCTAGGAGATACGAAAAATGGCCCAAAGAAATATGACTCCATTTAATATTGAAAAATAGCTCAAAAAGTTTTCATACAAATTTGGATGAAATTTTATATGAAACGTGACCCATAATCGTGGGCAACCTTTCTCGGATTGTTAGGCTAATTTCATAATCTGTCAATAGGCGTTATTTTCTTCGGTATTTTTATGATAAAATTTATTTAAGATGAGCAGCTTATCAGGCCACTGCATCCGATCCTAGTGTTGGGGCTGCCAATGAGCACTAGGCTGGTGAGTTGGGTTTCAGTAACCGAAGTTACCTACTGACCTAAGACTCATCGGTGTTAGCATGCCATTTAGGTTTCTCAGCTAGTCGCCTTCTCACTTTAGCGCGACCAAAACTCCGTTGGAACGACCAGGTTTTTGAAATACTGTCGAAGCTTGGTGTAACAAATTGGAGGAGAAGCGCAGAAGATCGAAGCGCTTTGAATTATTTTCTAAGGGCGGCGTATAATAGACAAGGACTTCTATTCCAGTCGCCACGTAAGAAGAAGAAGAAGTCAATAGGCGTTATTTCAATTTGAAAAATATCCTAAATGGCCCATTCTAACTGTGGGCATGGTTATCGGAAAATATCAACAAATTACGCATTTTCGTAGAAAAATCTGTATAATTGAAAATGTCTTCCTTAGAAAGTCCGCTTGTGTGGCGTTGGCTCGATATAGCTTTCTTTACACTGAAAACCAACTATAGGAAACATGGGCCAATTGGGAAATAACTTCGTCATACAAAAACTGAGGTATTTTGGAATAATGAGCATTTGAAATAGTTGAAAGAAAAACAGCCAAAGCTGAACTCGCATAATTGAAAAGAATTGAAAAAATTGGTGGCTCGATACAGCTTTCTTTATATTGCAATCCAAATATAAGAGACATCGGCCAATTGGGAAATAACTTCGACATACAAAAAGTGGTAACTTTGGAATAATGGGCATTTTAAATAGTTGGAGGGTAAACGTCCAAAACTGAAGCACACAATTGAAAAAAACTGGTGCATTAGGAAAAAAAAAACAGATCACATCTAAACTGGAATTTTCGGATTATAATCCCTTTTTCCCCAATTTTCCAAAAAAGGGAAAAGTTCAATTTTTGAACTCGCACATAATAAAAAAAATTGAAAGAATTGGGGGCTCGATAGCTTTCTTTACACTGCTAAACGAATGTAGGAGACATCGGCCAATTGGGAAATAACTTCGCCATACAAAAAGTAATAACTATGGAATAATGGGCATTTTAAATAGTTGGAGGGTAAACGTCCAAAACTGAAGCACACAGTTGAAAAAAACTGGTCGATTAGGAAAAAAACCAGATCAGACCAGACCAGAACATCTAAACTCGGATTTTCGGATTATAATCCCTTTTTTCCTAATTTTTCTAATATTTTGTTAGTATTTATTTATTGATTAACGCAATATCTTGTCTCGTTTTTATACCAAAAGAATAAAATCTTTCGCTCTAAAAATTATATACATCGAAATGCTACGTACGCAAATATATCTCACTTACCTGACGATGGGTCGGTAGGTAGTCCAGACCACTGCGGAATGGAATCCACAGCGGTGGAACAGGCTTTACTGAATTGTATGGCACCGAACATTATGGCGAAACTTTGCAGTTTTCCATTTGTACCTTTAGAATTTGTTTCACAGAAAGTTAAAACATTAATAAATACAGGTATTTAATTCGTTTTTAATAATTTCATAATGAGTTGCTTAGTAATGTATACGTAATAAATTATCACAGAAAAAAAAAACTCTTTCAATGTATACAACTTATAAAAGTTAAAAGAATAAATATCTTATCAATTTTCCCACTCACTAAAGTTTAAAAGCGATTGTATTTTTAGAAAAAATTAAACAATTTCTTTTTGGTAGCCTCGAAAATTGTTTGCATTAACTCGTTTCCATCTGTTTGCATATCTATCTGCAGTATGAATATGAAATTTACCACAAAAATTCTAAGATTCATAAGCAGATTAAGTCCGATGTTGAGCAGTTTCAAAAATATATAATATATTTAGAAAATGGTTATTCTTAACATATGATAATATAGAATATACAATGGAAAGAAACATTCCAATTACAATGCATTTTTTAAAGAACCGCTCAAATTATGGGGACGGTTACTGATTTCATTTCAATTTCGCTTATTCATCTAGCGATGAGTCGGTGCAAAGTCCTCTCCACTATTTTAATTAGCATAGACAGTGAAAGTGGGGGAAATAGATCCTGTAGAAACAACGAACCCATACAAAGTCACCTTGCATTAAATGAAATGCGATATCAGGTGACGCATTAAAGGCCCGTCCCAACTTTTATATACCTGAAGTATTTCTTAAGACAGTGTATATTAAAAAAAAAAAAATAAAAAATGAACGCAAAATAATGGTGACATGGATACTGTAGTCATATTATGTATAATAATAAAAACGGACGTTCTTTGATGCTCCCACTTAGGTAATGAATTGGTACATCGCCTACGATATTATAACTCTCAGGTGTCAGAACAGGGACAAAGCGATCTAGCAGGAAACGAAAACTCATACAAAACAAAAAAAAATATATATATATATATATAAATATCTGAAAAATTATCTTTTTCCAAGATTTCCAAAATTTTTATAATTTTTTTCATTTTTTAAAAGCAGCTTCCTTTAGCAGGTGAGGGGAAAAATTATTCCAATTTACATACATTTACAAACAAATGCAGTAGTTTTGAGCGCAGTTGTAAAATAAAAAAAGAATAAGAAAATAAAATGACTTTGACGGCGATGAGTCAGTATATTGTCCGAAGACCACTAGGCGGTTTTTTCTTACTTACTACATTATAAAAAAATGTGTTCATTGGCGCTTTATATTTACACTTTTTGTAGGCACTTTATATATAGAAAAGCATTTTAAAAAACAGTGTGATTTTTTAAGATTTAAGTTTTTCAGGTTGGCAGCACTGGTTGGTAATGGCGTCCAAACGTCATCTGTCAAAGTGAAAAGTGTACAGTACACTCTGCCATTTCGTCATGGAAAGACTAACAAACGAGCAACGATTGTAAAGCGTTAAAATTTATTATCAAAATTCGTGCTCTGTGACAAATGTGCATCGTTTGATACTACCATTTAATGGTCGTTATAAACGAGCTGCTGAATCAACAATTCGGATACGGATACGTGTCGCATCTGGAGTGATGAACAGTTATATGCCATACATGAGTTACCGATGCGTTCCGAAAAAACGACAGTCTGGTGTGGTTTATGGGCTGGTGGCATTATTGGTCCAATTTCTTCAAAGACGACCGTGGAAGAAACTTTACCGTCAACGGCGAATGACATCGGGAAATGATACGCGATTTTTTTTTTCTTTTTTTTTTTGCCCCAATTGGCTGAGTTGAACTTGGTTGGTATGTGGTTTCATCAGAACGGTGCAACATGCCACACTGCTCGTGAAACAATGGATATGTTGGGGATGAATTTGATGAGCATCTTATTTATCGATTTGAGTTGGCCCTCAAGATCTTGCGATTTATCGTCTCTTAATTATTTCTTGTGGGGTTATGTCAATTCGTTAGTCTATGTGGACAAGCCGAACACTATTGAAGAATTACAGAATAACATAACACGCGTTATTCGTGGAATTTAGGCCGAAATATTCAAAAAAGTGACGAAAAATTGGACCTTCCGAATGGACATTTTGAGACGGAGCCGCGGACAACATTTACATGAAATTATCTTTAAAAACTAAATGGCAAAGACCAATTTATCGATTCCAATAAAAAATTTTAATATATGATGCAAATGTAAGTGTTTTATTTGATTTAAAAAACAAAAACTACGATTAAAAAATCACCCTATATTAATGTTGCTATCTCTATGACTTATACAACGTTTGGAATTATTAGACCAAGCTGCCTTATAGATTCAAAATTAATGGGAGGCATTATTTAAAAAACTGTTCTCTAACTTGGAATGATATCTATGGGTAGAAGGAATTCAAAAATTATTTTATAGATCAGCTTTGAAGCACTATAACTGGACCACTGAAGGTGTTTTCTAAATTCGTAAGCTCATGAGGCTATAAACTTTCCTACAATATCGACAACAAATTAATGTTTTTCTTAACTACGGTAACCGAAAGTGTTCAAATTTGCCATTAAAATTTTCATAATTTCAATATATTTTTAATTGCTTGGATTAAAAGTTCACAACCCAGTTATTAATGTTGAAGAAATTAATGAGGAAAATTAATTGGCATTTATATTTACACACCTTAAATTTATTAAATTGGCTTTTATATAATTGTGGCTACAACTATTACACATGTTTTTCGAATGGCTTTGCAAGCCATTGTCATATTTAAGGTGAAATGTTTAGTCTGTCAGAAATATCAAGATAAATTTAAAAAAAAAAAAAACAGCGAAAGTAACATAAGCATAAAACATTAAATTGATATTATTTCATGGTATATTTCCAAAATTATGCATGATTATAGGCAATAATAACTGAATCCATAATTTGAAAATTTTGTTTTGTTATTTGTACATGTAACTGTAGAAAAGTTTATACATTCGTGTAGATCTATATAAAAAAAATACATTCAATTTTCAAATGCATTAATCTTTTATTTTTTTTTTTTTTTGTTTCATATCCGATTCGGACTCACGCGTTCTCTGTATTGACAATTTTTGGTGGTATGCTGTAATCTGGTTACTACCAAACTTTGTCACAATCAGAGCGCACACTCGGTTGCTGGCCAGATTGTGTTGGGCTTTTTTGTTATGTTAACACGTTGTTGAACAATCTTTGAAACGGATAACAAGCCAATTGGACTGAGTACTTCTTAATTTAATAATCGGGAAAAAAGCGTTTGAAAAAAAATCGACAAAAGCAACACACAAATATCAATAACTGATACCATTCACTGAAGGGCAAAATGTAATTAATCATAGCTGTTATTTTTTTTTTTTTTTTTTTTTTTTTTTGAACGCAAAACATGACTGCTGGTGTTTTGAACTTCCTTGTTACAAATTCTATATAGATATCACTCAATTCTCAATTGGAATGTCTAAAGAACACAAAAGGCTTTCAATCGAATAACTTATCTTATTAGGTCGCCAGACAGTGCATTTGAAATTGACATGGCGTAACAACCAGATCATTTCAAATGCTATTATGACCCTTATTGTCTCATTTGAGATAATAAACGATATTAATTATATGAACGGCTTATTTTGAAAGTTACGTAAGTTACATTTTTTACTTCTGAATTATTTAATGCTTAACACAAATATAAACATATGAATAAATTAAACGATAACTTAGCGCACTCAAGATTATGTATTATAATTGGATTAGATAAATTTTCTACGAAATTATTCAAAATTAAAACATATTTATGGCTTTTACGAAAGCATTTACACTAGAGTGACAAGTGTATTGTGTTATTCCTTTTGTCAAAAGGGCAAAAACCGAACGTAAACTTCTTTTGTAAACATAAATAAATGAAATAAAACAAAAAATTGTAAATTTATAAGACATTTTAATTATACCATAAAAACAAAAGACTTAAAAAGATGATAAATTTTCACCTCACTTTCGACGTTTTAATGACAAGCGGCAACTACAAAACCCCCTTTGGATTAATACACAGGGTGGGCCAAATGGTGTTGGCGGTTTAAATATTCAATTAAAAAAAACTACGAGACATAAAAAAATATATTTGTATTTTTAAAAAGTAGAAGAATTGGAGTTTTTAAGACTTAAAAATAATGTTGTCCAAATGGCTTCCCTCGGCTGCTGACACTCTTGGAACCGAAGTCGCAAATTTTGGAAAACTCGTTGAAAAGTTGTTTTTGGTATTTTGTTACTTTCCTGAATAATGTTCCTCTTCAACTGTTCTAAATTGGTCGGATTATTCTCGTAGACTACCGATTTGAGGTAGCCCCATAGAAAATAATCGCATGGAGAGAGATCGGGGCTACGTGGAGGCCATTCAATATCCCCCCTTTTCGAAATGAGTTTTCCAGGAAAAACATTTTTTAGCAGCTCTATGTTTTTAATTCTTGGACTATCTGAATCTTATAAGCCTTCAAATGCAAATCACGTTTCAAAATTCGTCGTAAAGTTGTTCTTTTGACATGCAAAGACTGACTTCTCTTACGTGTTGAATGTTGCGGATTTTGCTGAACTGAAACACGAACAGAAACTGGGCGACCACGAACCGTAATTGGTACTGTTGAGCCGGTTGTTTCGAACATTCTGATCCATTTTCGTATCACATTGGCGCTTGGAACTTCACTTAAATCGTGTAAAGCGTGTTCATGCCGATACAAACGTCGTGCAGCAATCACTGATTTATTGTTTTCGTAATACGCTCGGACACAAAATGCACGCTGCACTCCCATGTACGGCTCCATGGCGACTAAATTTCCAGGAAGCGGTGCATGAACAACATATCCCCCCGCCAGCCCGCGTCGCGCGTTACCGAGAAATTGAAGAATTAAATCGCCAACACTCATATGGCTCACCCTGTACAATATGTCGAAAAAGTACCGTGGATTAGTCTGCCCTTTAGGCAGAGAAGGGATTGTCAAAATTATATTTGTCACTAATTTGTCAAAACTGTACTCTCCACTGTGATGGAGTTTGAACGCGAGCAATCATTTAATTTTTTCACAGCGCTCGATTTTGTCTCTTCTCCTCAAATGTAATTTGCGATTTTTACAGTAGACAAAAATATCAAACAAAGAATTTGTCTCAAATTTTGTATTACAAATGAAATTTCGTGTGCCGAAACACTGAATATGTTATAGGAGGCTTAAGGTGAATCGACTTTATCAAAACCATGGATATAAGAGTCGCATTCAAAAGAAGTCGAGATGTGTTAAAAGGTTTGCCTATATATGGAACGCGTTGCCGTTCGATTAATTGAGGAAAAACTAAATTTCCTTTAAAAACTTAATCTCATAACGGTTGCTGAGGACATGCTAGGACGAATGAATTCCAACCCTAGTTTGGCACTCAAATCGGCCAGCAAACCTCAGAATGGTGTCAATCAACTTAGCTGATATCAAAAAACGTCTATTAGTCCAAGATAGTGTTGGCCGTTTTCTTTGATTATCATTATTTTATGCACTCGATATTTTTGTTGGAGGGTTAGGCATTATGCGGCGTTTGAGGGAAACGTGTCAAAAGTGCCAGAGCTCTCGAAATAAAATTTGTGCAGCATGATAACCTACTATACAAAATTTAAACAAAGATGATAAAAATAAGATCTTGGGATATACAACTACTATTTCTTGATGATGTTTTTGTTGAGTAAAGCTAATAAATTAACATTCCTTGAACAAATCGCTTTAGAACAATCAAATGGAAGCAAATAATAACACAAATCGAAGTACGAATAACATAAGAGGAAAATAATTGAAATTGCTCCAAATTGTGTTTCCATTTAATAATTTTTCCGTTTCAGTACTTTTACAACTTTTTGAATTGGTGGAACTTTTTCTACACTTTCTCTCATACTATTTGCACATCTTTACTGGAAGGAATTTTTTATCGTTAGAATTATACTCGTATATGGTTTGGTATTGCAAAAATATAAACACATAGAAAAAAGTGACTAAAGTATCAAGTATTTTTCGGCTAAATGTGATTGATGACTTTTTAAGTCGATTGGGTGATGTTCTTCTGTCTGGCTGGCTACCAGACATGATAGTTGCCTTAAATCTTTATAAAATTTCTTATATCTTAGGAGCCTCCTGTGCAAATCACCCATTTCACCCATATATTCCGTGATTCACAATTTTAATTTAATTGCACCAATTTCAGACAAATTTGTTGGATGTTTGGAGGTTTGTTAGACGGTGGTCTAAAAATGAAAATTAACTGCATAGTCAAATCCCTTTTGGTACCTGCCATGCAAATTGGTTTATTTTCCGAAATCCAAATTTTTCCTTGTGAGTCCTAATTCGCAGATTAAATACATTTTTTCTCATTATGTTGCGCTTTGCAATGCCTGGTAAACTTTGAGAAAATCAACCAAAAAACCACATCGTTTCTGGTGCCTTCTTTCTTACAAATGAGCACTTTTACCCTCTGCAATTGACGTGTGGTCTGACAGACCCCGCAAAGAGAACAACCGTGCGTAACTTTGTAAAATTCCAAGTTATGATCTCTATGCTCTCGTTACCTTTTCTATTCATGCTTCTACGTCGCTCAGTGTGAAAAGAACAATTGTGTGCAACGCACGTGTTTAACTGTGCAGTAAAAGGTCTATTATACCCGCCCATCAGCATTAGTGTAAGTAGCCAGCAGACCACCACGTCAGTATTATTGTGAAATTCAATATGGTTTTGCAGACCTCACATCAGTAATATCGTAAAATTACATATTGGGTCTCAGACCTTACTCACTTATATTTTTGCAGGCAGTAAGCTCAGAGGAAATGACATCCTATAAAAGAACATCAGATGGAACTTTTAAAAGCAGCGAACAGCAAATAACTGAGTGGCTCTAAGAACTTGATGAAGAGGGCGAAGATTTCAGCAGCGACGATGATGTAAATGATCCAGATTTTGAAGCAGAACAAATTATATTTGAGGACGACGAAATTTCTCTAGAAGCGGGTTTTCAAGAGGAAGGAAGTTCAAAGAGAATCCATAAGTAAGAATGTTTACCGATGTAAAAATGGCTTTGTGTGGTCTGATCAGGAGGGTCCAAGACATTCTAGAGTGCCAGCTCATAATATTCTAAGGCTACCAAACATTGTAACTGTCATAAAATTTGAAAGTTATGTTTGTCTTTGGACAACATCTTTTGATCAGTCTATGCTTTCAAACTTGATAATAAATACGAACAAAAAGTTTAATATGTATTCAAAAATGACAGCCGACCAGAACTTATGGACACGAATGAGAATGAAATGAGAGCATTCACAGGGCTCTTATATTATTCGTCGATGTTTAAATGCAACGACTTCGATCTCAATACAGTATTTGCTACCGATGGCACAGGCTGTAAAATATTTCGCTGCGTTATGTCCAAGTATAGATTTTCATGTTTAGTTAACAGTTTGAGGTTTGATGATCTTATGACCAGGCAAGAACGTGTAAAAGAGCATCCGCTGGCTCTTATACCAAATTTATTTATCAAGTTCATCTTAAATTCTCAAGCTCAGTCCTCGCCTGGCGCCTATATGTGCATTGACGAGATGCTGGTTCCGTTTAGAGGTCGTTGCAAATTTGTAATATACATACATGCCACAAAAACCTGCTAAATATGGGCTAAAGATCATGATTTTATTTGACGCACGAACTTTTTACACCTACAATGCTTATATATATACTATGGTAAAGATTCTGATGGAATAGGACTAAATGAAAAAGAGAAAAAAATTATCGGTGCCATCGCAATCAGTCTTACGACTTGTGAAAGCTGTTGAAGGCTCTAACCGTGACATTACAGCGGACAACTGGTTTAGTTCCATTCCGCTAATGGAAGCTTTGCTAAGAAAGAAACTAACCTGTCTTGGAACGCTGAAAAATAATAAGAGGGAGATCCTCGCATGTTTTTTGCCAAACAAAGAAGGAGAAGTTTCGAGTTCACTTTACGTTTTCACCAAGGACTTTACATTTTTTGTTCCAAAAAAAAATAAAGCAGTCCTTTTAGTGTCATCCACACACCACATACAGGAAACCGACATTGCAACAGGCAAACCACTCATGATTGTAGATTATAATCAAACAAAAGGAGTCGTTGATGAGATCGACAAAAACTGCTCGATATATTCCTGCAGTCGCAAAACTCGTCGTTGGCCGATGGCAATTTTTTACCGAATACTGGATATGATAGGTGTCAACTGTTTCGTTGCGTACCAAGCGTTTGAAAATATGGACCCCAAATTGAGAAGAGGCCAATTTTTGTTAAATATGGCTCGTGAAATGGTGCTGGATCTCATGAAAGCACATGCATATAATGAAAGATTACCACGAGAATTGCACATGACCATCAGTCAAGTTCTGGGAGAAGATTTGCTTCCTCCACCTCCAAAAATTCAGCCTGAGACAGGCAGTGGAAGAAAACTGTGTCATATACATATGTCCATCTAAATTACAAAGAAAAACAAAATACAACTGCTGTTCCTGTTTAAAACCTATTTGCTTGCAGTGTTCCAATCCACTCTGCGAAAACTGTCAAGAAAAATGTAATTTTTAGGGCTGAAATTTTTAGACTGAACATGTACTGATCTAGCCGTACGATTTAGCCGAAAATCAAAACAAAACTTATTTGATAAGTGTTTTTTTTTTTAAGGTAAAAAACAAGTTCCTCAATATTTGCAAGAATAATTGCTTTTTGTTTTTTTTGTTTTTAAGAGAAGAGTATTTTTTGTTTCTGTTATTATGGAACTAAATTAAATAAACCATACCTTGAAAAAAAAACGTCTTTTATTTGCAATTTTTAACCTGTGTTAGATTAAAAACTATTTACTGTTGTACATAAGTCAAAAACTTCAACATGGGAAATCGATTTAAAAATGAGGTCTGCCAGACGCCATGTCAGTCACATTGTTACAATTAGAGCACGTCAGTTGCAGAGGGTTAATCCATGTATTTAAATTTCGTACCTATTAAGCAGTAGTGCGGAATTCAGCCAAATTTGGTGTTAGTTATCCGTTTAATTCTCTATCAGGTACTTTTCATACATTGGATTTGTCGAAGTTTAATTATTCCTTTGCAAATCCTAACTTCTAAATAGCACTTAAATTACTTAAATTTTTGTCAATTGTTGTAAAGCTTAATGTAGCGTGAATAAAATTAATCGGACAACTCCTCCCCTTCTAGTGCATTTCATACAATTTATCTAATTTAGCCCAAATATTCCTACATTTATACCTTTCATTTAATTCTACTAAATTCAATATGGCTTAGCAAGCATCAGGCTTCCCGTAAAAACTGGATTTGCGACGTCTTTTCTAAGACTTCGTATACTTTTGTGTTAATGCAAAGGAACATTGGGTAAACATATACGGAAGTCAGTTCACTTGACTGAAATTCCTGTACTGGTTACTCTTAGAATAAATAGTAGAGCAAACCCAAATTATTGTAAAATATTATGGATTTTCAAGCGCCGTATCAGGCGAAAGCATAAGTACATGTATGGTATGTCGCCATTCGGCACTGGTATCTGAAATGGGGACATTGAAAACAATTTTTGAAAACATTTTACCTTAAAAGCCATCTTTAAACTTTTGATCACTCTTTGCAAATTACAAACACAAATTACTCCGCCCCATGAAAGACATAAATTTGGCTCGTTATAACGCAATACTTCGATTGCATTCCCCAATTCATGTCACCATTCATGATCATTATGACTTCACAAATTTGTTAACAATTTACCCTAATTTCAAATACCCTAAAACAGCGGTAGAAACGATTCAAACATCCATTTTGAAGTGATAGAAATCTATTTAAATAATACTTCAAATCGTTAACTGTTTGAACTCACAATACCGATGACAACTAAACCAAAATATGCAATAAAAATGACATAATGGAAAGTGAACATTTAGTAGATGAGAAAACTCATAGCAAAAAAAAGAAAAAACAAATTTACATCATTTCAGAAAATAGAGCAGAGCCAGCAGACAAGGTTTGAACGGCAATACAAAGGAATTTCAAATGGCCAAAAGTGAAAAGTAGTTTGACTGTGTCGTGCTATTGAGAAGAATTGCATTCATTGAAAGCTGTCTGCATATCCTAATGATCGGAGGTTGTATGAACGGTCCTAGTTTCGTGAGCCAAAAACCTGGAGCCATGGCAACATAACAGTGCATATATGTATGCTTGCTCTATTGCTCTAATTTTGTTGACTTTGTTGCCGTCCGTTGTTGCTTCATTTTAAATAAAACCAAAAAATATATCAGCTATTTTGCAATATATCTTTTTATTCGTTGCGATTTTGTTTTTTCTCAAACTTGGTATGATCAATTTTATGTTTCTTTTTTAAGTTTTTCGAATTTATAGACTGGTTTTTGGCTAGCTTCCAAAATTTAAGTACGTTCATATGCTAAAATGTTTATACTTACTTAGCTCTAGTTATACTTTTAACTCATTTTAGCAAGATATTTCTTTGGTTTTCCTTTTTTGTTTCGTATTTTTTTCAGCCAAATATATTTTCTCGTTGTCCAGAGCGTGGGTCATTTGCGATCATGTTTTGCCAGTGCAATATTGATTTAAAATGTTGAAAAGTGAACATAACTGGACCATTAATAGTACTACTAACAAATATCGCATACCCACACATACATACAAACGTGAATACTTTGTTTAAACGATATTTGAACTAACACTTCATTATCGACACTGTGATACAGTGGTTACAAAATAATAATGATTGTATCTTTGTCAAAAATCAATTGCTATTATCATTGTCAACTTAGGATCAAGATTGAAAATTGAAGTTCAGAAAAGGCGTTTTTAAATTTAGAATAATAAAGAAATGTCAGAATGATATTTAGAAATATCCATTGCAATTTGAACAACTACGAAGTCGCCAGGAAGTACAGCTTTTACATTTAAACATCCGACCAAGTGTTTATTGAAAGAAGGATGGAATTTTCTGTAAGGATATCTCTTATTTATAGCCAGTTTTAACACGATATCGACTTAAGTCGATAAAGTAGTTTAAAACATAGATTTTTTGAAGTAGAAGTTGCCACAAATTTCTCCACTACAAGCTACAGCCACAGCTCATACTCTCGGACCATGACATTACCAAAATCTCGAGTCAAAGTGGGATCTTTTGTACATGATGCGACTTTCGGATTGTGGGTAGATTCCATTGACGTGCAAAACTGGTCCAGAAGGAGAATTACTTGAAAAGTAACTGTTTAGAGCGCTTTATGGTCTGAACACCTACAAACAATTCAGAGGCGGTCATTTAAATGACATTAAATTTCGTACATAATGGCAGTGTACAAGCATTGTAATGTTATGAATCTCTTCCATTTTTGCAAATATCTTGCGTGCCGCAAGGCATTGTACTGGGACCATTGTTGTTTAATTTATTTATAAATTGTATTTCTAACTGTTTTGAAAAAGTAAATTTTCTATTATATGCAGGTGACTTAAAAACATATAACAAAATTTCGAATATTTCTGAGGCTCAGATCTTCAGAATGATTTAGATAATCTTCTTGATTGGTGTTCTCTAAACAAACTTTCATTAAATCTATCAAAATGTGTCCATATTTCATTTTCAAGGTCTCGTAATCCAATTAAACTGATTTACACAATTAATGATTATAGGCTCTTCACTGCTGAAAGTAAAATAGATTTAGATGTTGTTTTTGACGCGCCACTGACTTTTACTTCGCATATAAATTATATTATCCCTAAAGCTTATTCTATACTAGCGTATTATTAGAAAAAACTGTTCCGATTTCACTGGTTTATATACCTTAAAAATAATGTATATGTATACTTTCTGTGTTAGATCAAGGTCGGCGTTTAGAGTCCCCTTTGCCAAGTCAATATATCACGTATAATAAGAATTCAGCGGGTCTTTCTGAAATTTGCTCTCTCTTCAATTAACTTTGGTGATTTTGTGCCTCCTTACATTTCCAGATACTGGATACTGGGCTTACAGCCATTATAGTTTTGCCGTATTTATCATACCTTGTTATTTTTATTCGATATACTTGCTGGTATAATCGGTTGTTCTGTATTATTGTCACTTATACTGATTTATCTTCCACCGAAATTACTTAGATATCATTATGTATTTAACGTAACACGCCATTTCACAAATTATGCCCAGCTAGGGCTTTGAATCGCGGATTTATTGAATTCAATATCCTAAATGAGATTACAAGAAATGGATACCCAATTCAACACCTAGAGTGAAATGAAATGAAATGAAATGAAATGAAATGAAATGAAATGAAATGAAATGAAATGAAATGAAATGAAATGAAATGAAATGAAATGAAATGAAATGAAATGAAATGAAATGAAATGAAATGAAATGAAATGAAATGAAATGAAATGAAATGAAATGAAATGAAATGAAATGAAATGAAATGAAATGAAATGAAATGAAATGAAATGAAATGAAATGAAATGAAAT
>JAHXMU010000056.1:3132822-3171420 GCA_019455685.1 Philornis downsi | reverse complement strand
AAAAAAAAAACGGACCCAATGAAAGAACTTACCAGATATGATTTAAAAGATTTTCTACGGGCAATTTCTCCCTAGCGGACGCTCCCAGATCAGAACGACCAAAAGAAATTGTTTCTGAGGAGGTAAGAATTTGTATTATTGTTAATCTCCGTACAACAGTTGAGGAAATAGCTGAAATAATCAAATAAATCAGTCTCAATCGTTCACGGGGTTATGAAACAGATCGGTTTTGCGACAACCTTGATGTGTGGATACCTCACTATCTCACCGAGGCCTCACACTGCCTCAGAGCCTCACCGCTATCACCTATTTCGCAGTCTGAGCAACCACTTTAAGGATTTGAACTTCGAACTAAACGCTTTTTTTCAGAGAAACAACTCGAGTTTTATGAGAGAGGAATTCAAAAGCTCCCAGAGAGGTAGGAGGAAGTTATTAAACAAGGAGGAGATTATGCAGTAGATTAAGATAATTGTTTTCTAATATATACATTTGTGAATAAAATTCTTTAAAAAAGCGGACGAACTTTCCAAACCACCCGATATTCACAACAGTCGCAGAATTCAGCCTGTAGAGAGAGACCTATGACAACAATTCCAGGATGGGTTCATTTGCAAAAACGTGGACCTTAGCAGTAAGCGATATCACATGGAAACATCATGCGTTTTATAAAGTTAATTGTGAAAATACAGGGTGTCCGTCGGGAAGGTGTACTACTTTGTTTTGCCGCCATTTTGGTAAACATTTGTCTTGACAGTTCATATTTTGCGGTCGTGAAGTAGAGACGTGGCAAATTTATTATGGAAAACTATTCGATAAACCAACGTGTTCTAATCGTTAAAACATTTTGTCAAAATCAACCATCGGTTACTGTGACGATGAGAAAGTTACGTGTAATTTTTGGGAGAAACAACGTGGTGAATGATTTCAAAGAAAGAGGGTCTGTA
This sequence comes from Philornis downsi, assembly GCA_019455685.1. NCBI lineage: Eukaryota > Metazoa > Arthropoda > Insecta > Diptera > Muscidae > Philornis > Philornis downsi. Next base: position 3,170,476 of record JAHXMU010000056.1, on the reverse strand, counting down.
GTTGATAGGGCCAAGCATGGACCACAATGTACTGCAAGATCGCTAAAAACATTCCTGCTGTTCAAGAAAGTGTTCTAAACAATCCATCAACCTCAATTCGACGTTGTGCTCAGGAGTTTTCAAAGAACAACTTTGGCTACAATTTTTCACAAGGATTTGTATTTGTTTCCATTTAAAATTCAGTTGACACAAGAACTTCTTCCAGAAGACTATTTACGCCGCTGTACATATGCCAATAGGATGTTACAGCTCGCATGTGACAACCCCGATTTTCATAAAAAAATCATAATGAGTGATGAGGCACATTTTCATTTGAATGGATATGTAAATAAACAGAATAGTCGGTCTGGGCAATGGAAAACCCTCAAATTATTCATTAGTCACCTTTGTATCCATTAAAAGTGACAGTCGGGTGTGTAATTTGGTCAGGAGGAATCATTGGACCTTACTTCTTTGAAACTGAAAACGGCGTAACGGTAACTCTTTCCAAAGCAAGTTATTTGAAGAAATGATGATGTTGATTGGCCTCCACGTTCGCCTGATTTGACTGTTCCGGATTTCTTTTTGTGGGGATGTCTGAGGTTAAGGTTTATGCAAACAAACCAGAAACGTTTAGCAACTCAAACAAAATATTCGTGATGAAATTAATGAAATACCGCGTGAAATGTGTGAGAATGTAATGAAAAATGTGCTCAAAATTGCTCGCGTTTGTGAGGCTAACAGAGGCGGGCATTTATCTGATATTGTATTCCATACATAATTGCCGACATTAAATAAAATATTTATCAATATAAGATCCATTCCCTTTAAATTAATTAAAACTTGTAAACGAACAAAGTAGTATACCTTCCCGGGACACCCTGTATAACTGGACTACATTGCCCCAGGCCTTATATTTTCAAAACTAGTTCAAAACTACGTAATTTAGTTATCTTACTAAAATCTCCGTACAGATTTCCCACCGCCATTTAGGATTAGGTCCTACTTTACTTGAACATTTTTGTATATTTTTTACGAAAGAAAACTAATACGAAATTCGAATGGAAACTGATACGTAACTATTTGAATGACGCTGAGGTATGCCAACAATCTGCCGATATACAGATCCTTTGAAATGCCGCGACAATAAAAAATTGCAATTGAAATCAAAGATTTGGAAAGGTTGGGACAACACCTCATAGTCTATGAGTTCATGAGCATTTATATTTCTAGATCTACTGAATATCAATTTGAATGCTTCCACCAGGCTTTTATTTGGGGTGCGTGCAAACATCGTCGAAATTACGATCGGTCAAAAACGGATGAATGATTATGCCAGTAATTGAATATACAATAAATCAAACGTCAAAGTTGGATATCTATTTATGATATTTTATTTTTGTGTACCGACAAATGGGTCATTAAAAAAAAACTCAAGAGCAGCAAATAAATAACTAATAAATTAAAAAAAAAAACTAAATAAAGTCTGTGGCGGTGTTGCAGTATATATGTCTTCCTTACAGAAAAATTGGAAACTGAATGACCAATAACAAATCCAAACTCCAAATTGTTATCACGTTAATGTTTGTCCGATTATTCCAGTTATCTCCAGCCGGTAACCCTGTCTTCTGAATGATTCATTACATTTCTTTGCCTTCAATTATAATTTGATTAATTTTTCTTCGTTATTTTTTTGCACAATCCATCGCTATTGAACACAACACAACGAATGTAGTAACATTTAGCAATGAATTATTATAATTTATTAAGCTTTTGCGCCGCGACTTTTGTTATTGTACGAGTCGAACGTGTCTTCATTGTTTGCTGCTTTCCTATGGATCATTTTTGTAATTTATTTTATAAATCTATAATTGTCTATTTGTTATACTTTCATTTTTATTTTGGCCAAACGAAAAGAAAACAGGCACATGCGTTCACCGAGATTATAACATTTAGATGGAATGCTAATCACATCTATCGAATGTGGGAACCTGTTTGTATTGGAAACATTTTTTTTTTTTTTTTTTTTGTACTGAACACCATAATAATTAATTTCGAACCAGTTAGTTTAATTTTAATTTCCCGTTTTTAATTTTAGGAATCTTAGATGTTTTATGATTATAGAAAACAATAAATTTTTAACAATAACTCATACGATATTACCTAATATCAGTATAATATGGAACAGTCTTGGCAATAATACGAGTATCTCGGCAATGAAAGTTAGATTTGCTTTTTTGTTTTTATTGTTTTTGGATAAAATAACTCTTTTAATCACAATTGAGCTGACTTGTTTTGTTAGAGTAGTTTATTATCCTTGAACTTTAACAATTATCAGCAGAGAAATTTAATACTATTCTTAACGAGAAATTATTTAATTAAAACAATAGAATTTATGATAATTGCCTTAATGTTAATATTTATGCATGAGCTGGAATCAAAGCAGTTTTAGACTGAAACGTATTTGCGCCAAAAATTGTTGGGTTGTTGAACCATATAATACAAAATTATTAAAACATGTCTAATGAAATAATTTTGTTGGCTTCTAAGTGAGATGTTCATAACGGCGGAAGATGTTGCCACATTATTATGAATAGCAAGCGTTCGTGTCTTAAGTCTTTTTTACCCAATACAAATTATAGGCTACTAAATAAAGCGTTTTAAATGAGAGTTTTATTATATTAAAAGAAATATTTTTGTAGTTATTGTAAGTTATACTGAGCACATTCTGATATTGTAAAATGCAAGGGATAGACCAGAATATAATATAAAGGGTGTCCCAACAAGAACGTAAGATTTAAATTTGGCGCCATTCGAAGTGTCATTGTTTGACATTTGAACAATTGTTATTGTTTGCTAGTAGAAGGTACGAGATTAGTAAAAATGGAGCGCCACACGAATGAACAACGCATTCTCATTGTGAAATTGTTTTACCAAAATGGTGAAAGTTTTGCGGCTACAGTTCGCAAATTGCGATCAATTTGGAGTCACAATAATGCTCCAAAAGAGTCAACTGTAGAAAGACTAATGGATAAATTTGCCAAAACTGGGTCTGTTAGTGATGTAAAGACAAAAACGCGCCTTCGACCAGGTCGATCGACCGAAAATATCGCAGCTGTACGTGATGAGCTCAACACCGAGCTCAGCAAATTGGTGTCTCCAAGTTCACTATGCAGCGAATTTTGACGAAAGATTTGCATTTTCATGCATACAAAGTTCAATTGACTCAGGAACTGAAGCCAGCTGATCATGGACAGCGGAGGGAGTTCGTTAATTGGGTATTGGAGAGACAACATGAAAATGCTGATTTTGCCGATAAAATCATCTTCAGTGACGAGGCCCATTTCCATCTTGATGGCTTCGTCAATAGGCAGAATTGTCGCATTTGGGGTGAGGAAAATCCTCGAGTGATTCACGAGAAGCAAAGGCATCCTCAGCGTGTCACTGTGTGGTGTGGAGTTTGGGCTGGAGGAATCATTAGGCTTTCTTTATGAAAATGAGGCATGTCAAGCACAAACAATCAATGGTGTTCGGTATCGTGAAATGATAACCAGTTTTTTCGTGTCTAGAATTGAAGAAATGAATGTGGAGGGCATGTGGTTTCAACAAGACGGCGCCACATGTCATACAGCCAGAGAAACAATTCAATTGCTGCATCAGTCATTTCCCGGTCGTGTTATTTCGCGTTTTGTAGACCAGAATTGGCCGCCTAGATCGTGTGATTTAACACTATTAGACTTTTTTCATTGGGGTTTTTTGAAGTCGATGGTTTACGCGAATAAGCCGACGACGACTGAAGTCTTAAAAGAGGAAATTGGGCCCTGCATCAATGAAATACCGCAGCGTTTATGCAAAACGGTCATTGAAAATTTCATTAAAAGATCGCGTGTGTGCCAGCAAAGCCACGGCGGCCATCTGCTTGATGTGTTGTTCCATACACAACCTTATTCTCGTTACTTTACAGTATAATACAATTTCACGATTTTTTTTAAATACCTATTTTATTTAAAATTTAAATCTTGTATTCTCGTTGGAACACCCTTTATGAAGTACGAGTATAGTAAAATGAAATCTATTATTTTTATGACTTTAATAATTTCTACCTTGCGTTGTATAAGTGCGATTAGATCACATTAGAACGACAAGATTTCATACTTAAAAACTACTAAGACAGTTTTGAGATGGCTTGGCTCAGCATTGCTTGAGCGACCTATAATTAAGGACACCAACAAAAGGAAAATACAATTTTTTTTTTTAAATTTGTTTTCGGCAATGATAAAAACACGAGCGACCCATGTTTTTTGGTGGAATCGAAATAGCAAAAAGCAATTAAAATAGTGCTTACATGACGGTTGGATGTGACGATTTCCATTATTCTCTCATCGTTTTAAGAGTTTGGTGCATGATTGACATCAAAAATTCCTGGAATGTAGTAGACAAAAATAAAATTGCGTATAATTGGCTATTACAGTATTAGAATCATCACTGTTAAACATAAATCATCACTATTCTGATACTGTAATAGCCAATTATGCGCAATTTTGAAGCCAATCATGCACCACACTCTGCAAACGATGATAGAACAATGGAAATCGTCATGTCCGACTGTCATGTAAACACTATTTCGATTGCTTTTCGCTATTTCGATCCAACCAAAAAACCATTTGGAACCACTTAAATAAGTCTGAGTACAAAACAAAAAAACAAAAGAAAAAAGCTCGAAGTGCGAAGATGCCTTACAAACTAACACAAAAAAAACCTCATTGGCACAAATTTCCATCTGAGAATCGGTGATGAATTGCAAACAAATCAACCCATTTCTGAAATGGATGCTGGATGATGATTGATGATAATAATTGGGCCACTTACGACAACATCGAACGAAAACGTGGTGAAACGGCTCAAACAGTGGTCAAGCCTATATTGATGGTCAGGAAAGTTTTGCTGCATATTTGTTGGGATTGGAAGGGAGTCATCTATTATGAGCTCCCTTTTTTGGGCAAACTTTTATTTCAAGCCTGCACTATCAACAATTGGAGTGCCTAAAGAAAACAATTGCACAAAAGTGGCCACTATTGGTCAATAGAAAAGGAATTGCGTGCCATCATAGCAACGATAGAACACTCATCGATAGCCATTCGCCAGAACTTCCAGGAACTTTTTCTGAAGGTTCTTGTGCATCCACAATATAATGCGAACTTGGCACCTTTTGATTACCATCTGCTATTGCATATTGCGAATGATTTTGCTGTTCAAAAACTCGTCAATAGGAAACTAATTTTAATATGGCAGCAAGTCATAGAACAAAACGGTGCATATTTGAGCTAAATTGGTTCATTCTAACTATATTACCTTATTATACCTTATATTTAATTGCTGCAGAGATAGGTAACGATAACTGAAATAGTTTAATATGGATCTGTACAAGCGAACGCAGAAAATTGGCGATACCTATCGATAGTTTCAGATGGTCTCAAACTAAAGCGCCGTCCAATCAAGCTATTGACATTTTTAATAGTCGCACTGATCATAACAATAAAAGTACATAGATTTAGGTCTCCAGGGCTTCTATTCTAATTAGTCAGACTAAAATATATAAGGGTTTGACAACCCTATTCTTTCAATGAGTCATGCGTGCCTAGTTCACCATTGAAAATTTTTTCTGCTGAAATATTTTCAACCACAGGTACGTTCTTGGAGGCGACCGATTACTACGATAAACCTTTATATCTTTCGCTTTAGTATAGACTATTATCTTTGATCAAGAGTGTTTAAACTTCGGTTTCGGTATGAACTTTTGCTGCCTTTCAACTTGTTTTCAAATCGAGACTACATAATTATCATATGATGCCTCAACTTATGTGTCTTTACTGGAGTATTTGCATATTTGAGTGAATGAATAACAAATTAGCTTATTGCCATTCCCAATGAATTAACCTCTCTTTATAATTTCTTTTTTTTATGATTTGAGTCATAAATGCTTCCACTTCAAATCAGGCAACATTTTACGATTTTTTTTTTTTTTTTTGTTCTTCATTGAATATATATAATATGTATGCATAGCAAACATATCAATGTTCCAGGCATTTAAGACGTTAACCCATATTATGTAGGTCAACCTCATAAATTAATCAGATTTTATTTTAATACGATCATCTTCCTCATCTTTATTCATTCTTCCGCCAGAACATAACATTCGTTTGAATTTGTAGAACATATAAATTTCTAAAACGTGACCGCAGATACGCAGTGATGATCAGAGATATAATGAAATGAAAGAAATCATCTTCGAGTTCACACACAAGAACATCTCAATAAGATATAAGTGGAAGATGGGAAGAAAAAGTTTAAATGGAATATAACTTTCAATTTCATAGAAAAACTTGTGGTGGTGTTTTGTTGTAATGGAATACCAATTGAAATTTAGAATACCAAACTAGTTGTGTATGAAATATTGGAAAAAATCGTGTTAAATTGAAAAGTGTTTTAAAGTCACAGCCCACTTCTTTTACACATCTTTCTAATAGAAAGTTTTTCCTATTGGAGACCCGAATTCTAACTTTCAATTTCATAGAAAAACTGCATAAAGAAGAGAGAAGGCAACAACTATAGATAAATGTTTTGTAGTATTGGAATACCAATTGAAATTTAGAATACCAAACTAGTTATGTATGAAATATTGAAAAAAAAAATCGTGTTAAAATGAAAGTGTTTCAAAGTCACAGCCCACTTCTTTCACATATCTTTCTAATAGAAAGTTTTCCCCTTTGAAGATCTGAATGAATGAAGGTGTACTTATAAGAAGCCTGTAATTATTTTTAAATAATTTTAAAAAAGAAATTTTAAATTTTAAAAAAGAAAAATGCTAAAAATATACCGAGAACTAACTTAATGATCGGATTACATTTGGATTAAATGTGAGAGCTAAACGTATGAAGTATTATTAGTCTAAAAACCACAAAAACTTTTTAGTAAAGGTTGGCGCTCCAGCATTAAAAAGGAATCAATAAAAATGGGTCCAGTGATAAACTAGAACAAAACAAAGTTATTGGTGCCAACGAGCAAAGAGTCTAATCGCTTCAAACGGTGTGTGAACATTAATAACTATATCTTTGGAGTGGTCGATGAATTCATATATCCCGGCTCCGCTTTTAATAAAACTAATGGTGTCAACATGGAAATTAAGGGAAGAGTAAGAGTTGTTTGCTAGCATACGATAATAAAACCCTCCTTCGACAAAGAAATTCTTACTGTAGCAGATATTGGCTTTACTCGCCTTTCCGTATGCCGCAAAATGTTGGGTTATGACTCAAATGGATGAATCAATGCCAGGGATCGTCGAGAGGAGGATAATTCAGAAAATGTACAGCCACATTGTCATAAACATAGAGTAGCAATGTTAGATTACCCACTAGCTATATGAGATATACGAGGTGTGATCAAAAAATAAACGTTATTTTAATTTTCTCAAAAAGTATTTATTTATTCATCAACTAGCTGACCCGGCAAACGTTGTTTTGCCTTCAAAGTGTTAACGTGGTAAAAAAAATTAATTGCAAAAATTTCATCTCCAACGCCATCTATCACTTCAAATAAAACCTTTTAAACCTTCCGGAATACTCTACCAATAATTTAAGACCAAAATGAGCCAAATCGGTCCAACCGTTCTCGAGCTTTAGCGAGACTAACGCACAGCGATTGATTTTTATATATATAGATAACTATCTTGTCCCCTTCAAAGTAATCCCCATCCGAAATAATGCACTTATGCTAGCGTTTTTTCCAATCCTCGAAACACTTCTGAAACACGCTTTTCGTTATCGCCAACAGCTCCTGTTTCGATTTTTCTTCTTCAGTCGTACCAAAACGCTTTCCTTTCATTTGAGAAGAGGAAAAAGTCTGAGGTGAATACGGTGGCATGATTGCGGTTTTGTTGTTGACCAAAAACTCACGCATAAGCATCGATGGGTGAGGTGGTGGGTTATCATGGGGCAAAATCCATGACTGGTTTTTAGACAATTCTGTGCGTTTCTGACGAATTGCTTCGCGCAAACGGCGCATAACTTCAAGGTAGTGTTCCTTGTGGCAAGAATTCATGATGCACCACGCCATTGCAATCGAAGAGAACAGTGAGCAAAACCTTCGGATTTGACCGAACTTGACGTGCTTTCTTCGGTCTTGGCTCTTTTGGACGCTTCCACTGGGATGATTGAGCTTTGGTTTCAATGTCATTGTCATACACCCATGATTTGTCACCAGTTATGACCTTTTTGAGGAAATCTGGATCATCGTTGACGACGTTCAACAGCTCCTGAGCGAAGTCCATGCGACGTTGTTTTTGCTCAAAATTTAGCAATTTTGGAACAATCTTCGCTGCCGCACGTTTCATGCCTAAAACATCCGTAAAAATTGCTTGACATTAACCGAACGATATGCCAACATCACCAGCAACCTCGACGATTATCCGAAATCATTTTCTTCACTGCTTTAATGTTTATATCGGTTGTTGATGTGCTCGGGCGACCAGGACGAGCATCGTCATTGACATCTTCTCCGCCTTCCTTAAACCGGTTATATCACAACGACTCGTATACCCAGAATAACGTGGTCAGGCGCATCAATATACAGAGATTGTGTTGGCTAGGTCATATTGTGCGTATGGACCCTGATGATCCAGCACGAACAATTTTTGACAAGGAAATCGATGGACGGCTCTGAAAAAAGGGATCAAAATTCGATTAGAAGGACCAGGCTTTAAAAATACTATCAAAACTTGGAATAGTTTTATTCAACGGTGCTTATTATACCTGCTATCTAAGCAATTAAGACAAAGAAAATGATACCAAAATGTTGATGTAGAAATAGCGTAACTTAAGATGTGCATATAATGCCCACAAAATCCTTAAAAAGCAAAGCTAGGGTTAGTGTGAATATTAGATCAGTAAGAGATTGGTCAGGTTCAAAGCCATACTAATAAACTTCAATCGGGTCGTATAAAAATGGAAAAGATTTTATTCTTTCACATATCATACGGCAAATAACGTTTTAAACGATGGATAAACATCTGATAAAGCGATCGGCGCTATTAACAAGAGACGTAACACTCTTTCAATTATTGGGTATTCATTCATCATTGGCTACATCAAATTTACGTTCTGATTAATTCATGTTATACAGCGGAACGATAAAATACTAATTCCGGCTTTATGTTTGTTATTTTCTGGGGGATAACCTGTACCGTTTGCAGAAATTCGGGGAAATCCAAATATGTTGACCTTACAGTAAGTGTTACTTGATAATACAGAGTTAGCTTTTTTCCCATTTTTTGGTTTGAAAAGTAAAGTTAAATAAAACACACATGAATCTATGATTTCGATGAAATTTTTATTTCATTAGTATGCTCAGATCTTGCCTTTATATACGAAATGCAGTGTCATTTAAATGGCCTTTTCTGGATTGGTTGCAGCTGTGGATGGTCCCAATGACACCTTCAGACTAAACAGTTACTTTTTCCGGATGCAATGGCTTTTTCACAATCACTTATCGGTTCTCCAAGCCCCATTTGCTACAATTTTTTCTTTTTGATGTAACCAGCGAGTGAGAAATTAACTTTATCGCTGAAGAAAATTTTGTTTGATTGCAAGCTCACATTTGAATCGCCACTTTTGCAATAAGTTTTAACTATTTTTACGCGTTCTTCGATTGTTAAACCATTCACATTCGTAAATGGCAAACATCCCCCTAAATAAATAACACTTCACATGACAGGTATTTAACAACTGATAGCCTTGCCCGATGAAGGATTTTGAAACCACTAAATTGATAACCGATTACTATCGAAAATATATTTGGTAGTAAATAAGGTGAAAAATCGATTAGGTTTCACAATTTATATCGTAAGTTAATTTCGATGGATTGTAGGTAAATATGTGCGGTAGGTTTTTGAAACTCAGAGCTGGCAAAGAAAGGCGAAGAATGCATTTTGCATTCATACCAAAAACCTTAAATACTCACACTCATTATCAGGGACAACAGGTCTTCCAAGGTCTCAAAGCGCAAGAAGTGATAAGTCAAATAGAAAATTGTCGTCTAAGTTAATACAATACATTTTTTGCTATTTCAACTTTAGCTGTCATCATTTGTGGCGAAAGTTATTAGTGACGACGTTGGGCAACGATTCTGTTTTTGTGGAATGAATTTATCCTTTAGAATTGCATCAAAAACTGGTGTAACAGCTGCCAGGAAATCGCTTTGAAGTGGAGGTAAATAAAAAAGAGGAAAGTATTCTGTCACTCCTTAACGATTTCACCGATTGTGATGAATTTTCACACACACGTTTTTGAAGTGTTGCGGAGCTTATATTCGGAGAGTCAGCCTTTTAGATATAACCGGAACTGCACAGTGGGGGTCCAAAGTAACCTGTTGGCAAGAAGCATGCATACATGTCCCGATTGTCTTTCATAGACTAAGAGATACGTGATTTGGAGCATCATTTTTCTAATTTTCCCCCTTTTTCAAAATTTTATTGCACTCAGTGCATAAATAAATATTTTATTGATATTTCCTCTTCCTAGAAATTGTATATTATTTACCTTTGGGCTTTCTTGCTTAATCACACTACTCTGTGCTCTGAATGATTTCGGCCAAGGCGACGACGTAGAAGCATGACCGGGCAGCCTCTATGACTTTCTTTTCTTTAGATTGCTGTAATGAATCAATTTTTATAACCAGTCACAACACGACGAAGAAAACCCTTCATTTTTTGTCGCTGAAGCAGTTATTCATTGGCGGAAAAACGACGCTCAACGTCCCTCGGCTTCAATTCATAGCAAACCCAAGTTCATTGCTTTTGAATCATTTCCAAAGCATGCAATCGTTCGGAAATTGTTTGGTGGGTAACTCTTAATACTGAAGCAAGCTCTACATGCGTTTTACATAGATCTCCATCAAGTAATGCCATCAATTCAGTGCCTTTGAAGGTTTTTCGTCTTCCTTCACGCGAACGGTTGTCAACATCAAAATCACCATCTTTAAAGCGACGAAACCAATCTCCACACTTTGTTTCACTTAAAGCAGCATTTCTGTAAACGTTCTGAAGCTCTCGATGAGCTTTACCCGCCGTATTCTCCGATTGAAATAAAAAAATCAATACTTCCAGCATATGATAATTATTTGGCCAAAACCACACATATTCATACAACCGAAAGAATATGACGTCAAAATAAAATTACTACTATGTCGAGGCAGAATGTTTACCGTATGTCTAACCATGGCTCATGGCGTTTAAGTTATGACAGAAACGACTAGCCAGCTGTAAGTGGCGCCATCTACTGGTAAACAGCGTGAACTTAGTTGCGCAGATACAATCATTACTGTTTTTCCTGCTTTAAGCAATGGTTACTCTGATGCTCAACTGCTATTTATATTCGAGTGTAATAATATCTAAAATATGCATCAGGCTATGCTGCATTCGCGCAAGCTTTTAAATAAAATACCAATAAATTAATTTAGAAGAAAATACAAAACGATAATGTTTCACATGAATTAGTACGTTAGTTTACACTACATCGTTGGCCAATTGGAATAGAGATAAATTTTATATACATATTTTATATTACATATAATTTTTCATACGAATTACATAGGTTTAGACGGCAATATCAGCCAATTGGAAGAGAGATACTTTATATTATATATAAAAAGTAAGATCACTAAATGTGAGAAATTCTCCTAAATCTCATTCAGGGCACACGAAGGAACCTATGTAATATCAAATGGAAAACTGGAACTTGTTTTAACATTTTCCCACTTCAACTAGTTTATAGTGAGTTGTACAAGGTGGGCCATATGAGTGTTGGCGATTTAATTCTTCAATTTCTCGGTAACGCGCGGCGCGGGGTGGCGGGAAGATATGTTGTTCGCTGCGCCGCTTCCTGGAAATTTAGTCGCCATGGAGCCGTACACGGGAATGCAGCGTGCATTTTGTGTCCGAGCGTATTACGAAAACAATAAATCAGTGATTACTGCACGACGTTTGTGTGATACGAAAATGGATCGTAAGAGAAGTCAGTCTTTGGATGTCAAAAGAACAACTTTACGACGAATTTTGAAACGTGATTTGCATTTGAAGGCTTATAAGATTCAGATAGTCCAAGAATTAAAACCCGATGATACCAATAACCGACTTAACTTTGTCAATTTGATGCTAGAGCGGTTCAACAATTTCAACAACGTGATTTTTAGTGATGAGGCCAATTTCCACCTTAATGGCCATGTGAACAAGCAAAATTGTCGGTTCTAGTCCGAGATTAATCCACGACGCTTGCATGAACGTCCACTTCACAGCCGTAAGCTTGTCGTGTGGGCTGGGATAACGTCAACCGGTATTATTGGACCATACTTTTTTGAGGACGAAAGAGGGCATGCGATGACGGTTAGAGCGAACAATTATTGCAACATGCTAGCAGTCTTTTTGGTGCCAGCTTTGCAAGAACTTCAAGGCAATACCTCGAGGATGTGGTTTCAACAGGATGGGGCCACATGTCATACGGCTAGAGTATCCATAGAGCTGCTGAAAAATGTTTTTCCTGGAAAACTCATTTCGAAAATGGGGGATATTTAATGGCCCCCACGTAGCCCCGATTTCTCTTCATGCGATTATTTGCTATGGGGCTACCTCAAATCGGTAGTCTGCGAAAATAATCCAACCAATTTAGAGCAGTTGAAGAGGAACATTATTCAGGAAAGTAACAAAATATCGAGAACAACTTTTCAACAAGTTTTCCAAAATTTGCGACTTCGGTTCCAAGAGTGTCAAGCAGCCGAGGGAAGCCATTTGGACAACATTATTTTTAAGTCTTAAAAATTCCCATGTTTCTACTTTTTAAAAATACAAATATATTTTTTTTATGTTTCGTAGTTTTTTTTTTTAATTGAATGTTTAAACCGCCAACAGCCTTATGGCCCATCCTGTACAACGGAAGTTCTAATAGAATCAACGAAAATAGTAAGCAGAACTCACTAAAATCAAGCAGGAGAGAACACAGGTGCGGTTATAGTAAAAATATCGGCCTTTTTAATTGATAATCAATTTCATGCTAGTTAAAGACATTACAGCGAATCAACATCATTGTCGCCAACAACAAACGCCATTTGATTTGATTAAATTCGCATGCAAGTTATAAAATTAATCTTTGTTAGTTATAATCAAACACTTTTACATTCACACGCATATCACAACAGCAAACTTGTATCAGGCATTGACACGACTGTCGACTGTTTTATTTGTCTTCTTAGCGTGTCGGAGAGAGATTACTTACATAGTAAAATAACTGTTTCTAATTCGTATTATAGTAAAAAGTTACTCGTTATAGACCGCACATAAAGAAAACAAAAGCCGAAAGCTTTTCATTCTTTACAACTGACAGAAGTATAAAACATCAACAGCCACCTTGAATCACGTATACGATATTTAAAAAATCCCAGCTGGCAGCGGTAGAGACAGAGAATTGGATCTGTTGGCGCTTACCAAGCCGAGCAGCAACAGAAAGAGTTACAGCATAAAAGCTTTGTAAAAGAAAAATCCAACGGTACTCAAAGGCCGTCAAAAGCGTACAACTCAACTAAGAGATGAAAATTCAACTGGAAATTTAATTGAAAATGAGAGATATCAAGAGAAAGAGAAGAAAATGAGCGTTAGCTAACAAACGACAAACAAAGAGCAAACGTTGTACAAAAGACTTAAGACACATACGCGAATTTAATTAACTCAATAATAAAAACGGTTTCCATTCCCAAGAAAAATCAAAGAGGTAATCTGTGATTTAAGAGATTGAATCTTAAAAAACCCAGAGCAGTGTTTTAAAGTCGAATTGAAAAAAATCAAACATTAAAGATACCAAAATAAAAAAGCATTTAATGAAATAATAACTGTTTCAATTGATACAAATTAGTTTGAAATGGGAAACCCCAATTGAGACCAAACATTTCATATTGAACGTGCCATTAAAAAGAGCACGAGAATTGAAAGTATGAAATTTTGTAGCAAATCAATAAGTATATAATATTTTGGGCACTAATTCATTTAACAAACCATTTACTAAATAATCGCACATTTTCTATTTAATTAGTAATGCATTTCAAATCAAAATGAAGTGCACACAAAAGGAAAGACTTAAACACGAACTCTTGTGCAATCGTATAACCATTAGGGCGAGGGAATGCCAAATTGAAGGAGCGTTAATTAATTTCACAACAAAATTACATGGTTTATATTGTTTCAAAAATGAAACGGAACGAAGAGAAGTACATCACTTACGTCATTTTTCGATTTAATCAGTATAAAAATATCTTATGCTATAGTTTTACTATGTGCAATCAATTGAGTTGTTAGTTTCAAAGCTTAATTGGTATGTGAATGTCGAAATTACTTTTTAAATCTTATATGTACTTCGAAATGGGTTATAAATTTATATTCCGGCAAATTATTGCAACCAAATACTAACAAAATGCTGAAAAGTTTAAGAGCAATTTCATTAGTTTGCATCAAATTGATATGGAAATAAAGTTTTCACTGCCGAAAAAAGTTATTTGAAGAATCGTTCCAAAATATTTCGGCCTTCGAATTTGGCAATCAGTAGGTGTGTATCTTTGGGCTTTGGCTCTGAAGTTTGTTAAAATTCCGCCTATTTTTCAAATCGTATTATTTGTTGGCCTTACGACATTGTTGTTCCGACATGGAAGACATGCCATGAGACTGAAGGTTGCGACTCATGACTTCTGCAGGAAATGTAGGGATGAAGAGAAGGAGGAGCCCATGCAACACTTTCTTTTTCAATTGACCCGCACTGACGAACACGCAGGGAACAACGCTGGGCTGATATTTCTTTAGGCACCTAAGAGATCTGGAGGATATAGATATTTTCTGACTTAAGGACTTCTTGAGGCGCTCAGGATGGTTCAACGGGGGAAACTAGGGACATCTATATCTCTAATTTCCGCGGTATCACTATGGACTATACAGTCTAAGTAAGTCTGTCGTACTGACCTAAAGTAACCTTGCCTACTTACTCGTACATACATATATGGTTACTCGTACGTTCATCTTTAGCGCATAGCCTTCTATCCTATTCATAAAAATGTGTCGGAAATTATTTCCAAATTGATGCGATTACTGTGCGTAGAACTATGCAGCAATTAATTCAGTAAAATTTAGTTAGTACACCATAAATGGAGTTTTTTTTTTTTTGGGTTGTTTCGATTAAGAATAATATTAGACACAAACGCTGCTAGTGCAGTTATCAGTGCTCATTCGGTTAGTGTTCAGAAGAGCTACCAAAAATTGTTATCACTTTATATTTTCCCATTACCGAGATTATATTTGGACTTAGAAACAAGTAAATCAAAAACTAACATTTCATGCCCAGTTTTTTCAAACAAATGATACATTTTTGCTCTTGAAGCAGTGGGCGGTCTGCACATTTTCTGGTTATGCTTTTGTGATCCAACTTAAAATAGAAACCCCACATCACTGAAACTGCTTATATCCGGAGGAATGAAAATTATATATCATTTGATGTTGGCAAAAATGTAACATCCAATAGAAAGCATTTAAAGTACAAAATATCTTCTGATCAAATGTGTTTCAAATTATTTACTGTTTATCTGGCCGGTGAGCCCGATAACTGCTGTAAATGTTTAAGAAACTTCTTAAAACTTTATACAGCGTAATATTTTGACATATCGTAGCTGGGAATTGTAAGTGGACTATACCGACCTGCCCTTTGGATACCTTCCACACAAATTAACCAACTTTCCGAAATTAATATTTTTCCCTTTATATATTGTATATTTTTATCGATTTTTTTGTTGTGTTTGTTCGATTCGCTTAAGAAAATTGCAAAGAATCGACATTTCAATACGCTCCTTATCGTACCTCCTAAGCAAACAGTACGCCATTTGTACGACTCATAAATTTATAGGTTTGTATCTTTTATTTGATTTCACCAAATTCAATAAAATTTGCCAGACTTAAACATTTGCTAAAATCAAATCTGAGAATGAAAATGGGCCTCTTCTGCTAGATGGAATAAAAATTGTTATATTTTCCGAAATTCATTATTACCTCTGTAATTTCTAATTAGTGGGCTATAACAGCGTTGATTTTCGTTCATTGCATGAATTTATAATGTTTAGTAAAATTTAGAAAAATATATCAAAAACAGTTCTGTTAGCTACAGCATATAAATGACCGACTTAACCCACATTTTCATCGCTTCATGTCTTTCAGGAAATCGTAATGAATTCAGTCAAATGTGACACTCATCTTGCATTTGATGACAAAAGTTCTACTAATGAAAATGATCATCACACCGCCTCTGGATGGAATTGAAGCTGCAATTCCTATATCATAGCCGACATTTACTTAAATTTATGTCACCTATAATGTTTAGTAAAATTTAAAAAAGAAACCTTCAGGATAACCACATAACTTTTGGCAGCTCCCACACAATTTAAATTTCATCTGTTAAATTCATATCTGTCACTTAATTCCACAACATTTAACGTAATATAGCTCGCATCAGATATTTATCAAATACGAATTAAAATTGACTGCATTCTCCCACATTGTCATTCCGAGAATTTTTCTGTCCTAAGTCAAAAGGACGTTGGATGAAGATATTTGTAACTGAGTGCACCTAATGGAAATTTCTATAATTGCAAAGTTCGATACCGAGCACTTGAATCGCTACTACCCACTTTCTTGCGCTCTTTTCTTATAAAAGAAGAGCGTGGAAAACAACCTTATAAGAGCATCAAAACAAAATCACTTCTGCGATTTTCTTAGAGTGCCACTAATTTTCCAAAATGAATTTCAAAAAAGTTTTCATTTCTCAGAAGGCCTCCTTGCATTCATTCATTTCCAGCGTGCATACTCTCTGAGCGCCATAGCTTTTCGTTGTGTGACTGCAGACAATTGCACATTTATGGCCAGATTTAGTAGACCACATTCATTTTAACCAAGACCTCAGCGAGAAGTGAAACAAATATTAAACAACAATAACAACAACAATGTAAAGATCGCATTGTCTCGACTTTTTGTTGTGCAGATATTACGATTATTATCATCGTATCTGAAGCCAAAAGCGAGCGCAATTTCAAGATTGCAGTAAAGCTTAGCTAATAACAAAAACTGAAACGAGTGAATGGCTCGACTAACTTGGCGGGTCTGACTGCCTCAGTGGATGACTGGATGAATGGCATTGCGATAATGGTGGCGGTCGAGCTGTGAACTGTGCGCAGACGTAAACGCGTACGCTTCGCTAAGCTGCGGATAAAACTCGAGCCAGCGACGTTGCCATACACACTGGCGTCTGCAATGCGGTCCGCTCATGTGTAGAAATGCTACGCGACAAAAACAACGGTAACAGCAAAACGGCAGCGTTAGCGGCTTCAGCTTCATTACACATACACAGAGCAGCCATTCATAGCCTGTTTAAATAACCACTTTTTCTCTGTGATTCATTTTCTTCAGCTTTGCTTGTCTCAGGGATGTATGAGTGTATCTAAGTTTATGCGACGTATGCGTCCGTATTTATGTATATGTGTGATATCACAACGACCCAATATCCGTTACTGTTACCGCTGCTTTGTGGTAGCGGCCGCGCAGCCATCATCTATCGGGCCAATAGTTAGAGCTAACAACGTTTGTGGGTTCATTCAGAAGGTTTTATATATCCATTCGTTTCATGTTTGGAATTCAGTTTGGTGCTTAAACGCGGGGCGCGAATTTCGTTCTCTGGATAAGCTAAAATCGTGGTTGGAGTCTCATTCAAACATTGGATTAAAAAAAAAGAAACAAAATCAAAATAATTAAGAAACAAAAACAAATTTTCTGTAAAATTAACTCCAAAAACAATCCCCTCCAACGAAACCGAAATTAAACGAAATCAATTATCTGCTAATTGATCGGTAAACACAAAAGAAAATATCACTTTCGATAGCAAAACGAAATTGAAAACCCTCCCAAAATTATAAAATTAGGAGTGAAAGAAAGATAAAAAAATTAATATTAGTGAATTTAAACGCAGGCAATTATTTGCTGATGAATTTGGTGATACAACGAAAGGAATTAAAACAAAGTTCCAATAATACAATTAAAAAGTTAGAGTTTTGTAATCTATCATTTACCTTGGATAACAAGGATTTTTAAGGAAATATTACTAAGTTGTTAAGAAAATACACAAGAAACCGATACAATATGTCAGTAAAGTGGAAATTTAATCTGCTGCTAGCATTGTCCTTTGCCATTGTGGATATACACTTAACGGATGCGGTGCGAGTAGCTGGTCAACAACGTGTTAAAGGTAATAAAAAAAAGAGCAGGGAACTTGGTGAAAAGGACATTTGCCAAAAAATCCCAACAAGTGTAGAGACTGTATATGATATATATTGTGATAATATAAGCAAATAGTGTTTTATAAACCTACAAATATTTCACCATAGCAAAGGTCAACGGATATGGATTGCAAATTCATTCGGATAACAATTTATATGTGGAATTAAAGAGGAATGTGTAGTGTCTAACATATTAAAGTTGTGCCCTTAAAGTTTGCAATAATTCAGAGTATTAAATGAATATATTTTTATAACAGAAATAAATACCGTCAAAAAAATTGATGATAAAAAAAGCAAAATATTTCAAAAAATTTAACGTCCGAAAAGATTTCCATATAATAAAAACAACTTCAAAATCTAATGTTATAAAATGTTTACGAAAATTAAAAAAACCTTCCCCACACTTTCAACTTTGCGTTTAATAGGAATAAAACATCTCTATCGCTCTGAAGAACTTTGATGCTGAACACTTTAAGTTTCAACTGTTCAAAGGATCTCTAAAATACAAAAATGTCCAGGCAAACTTCAACAATCAAAATCATTATCAAATCTTTGAAGTTAATAAAACAACGAATGGATAATTTTCATTATAGAAAAAACTACTAAATGCAAGTAATGATTGATATACGATATGGAAGATGTCTTAAAATCGTAAATAAAAATATTGAAATGTGTAATATTTTTAGAAAAACGACGAAGCTATCGAGTAAATTCAAACGATCAAAAGATTAGAACAAGGATAGCTAACGGAATAAAAACTCCAAATAAACAATTAATGTGTGCATGCAAGCTAAAAGCTTATGTGGTATACCCAAATCGCGTAATTTCGTGTTTAATTACATCAGCAGTTATTCAAATCCAGTGAACATGATCACCAAATATTACAATTTAATTATTGTTACCGAAATCCTCATGTAGGAATGGAAAATTAAAAATTATCCAGTCCCATAATTTTAGTGTAGGACCGCAAATGCAGAAAAACTATTGTCGATTAAATGCCTTCCACTGTCGATAACAAAATAACAATTATTATAAAATCCATCGTTTCCATCTATTTTTTTCCTTATTTCCTCGCCGTCAAAAACACGCAACGTTTCCCCAAAACTATTTATGCACAAATATTTATTACCCGTAGGAAAATATATTCAGCTGTATTGCAATTCATACTCATGGGTTGTGTTTTCTATGTTTCCCTTTACATTAGTTAAAACTTTTAAAATTTTATAAGAAATTCATAAAAGTTCAACGAAATATAGAAGAATAGAAGATTTTTGTGATGATTTCTGAGCCTTGGAACAAAAATTAAAGTAGATATTTTAATTTAACTCTAAAGGGTGTCCCAACAAGAACGCAAGATTTAAATTTGACGCCATTCAAGGTATCATTGTTTGACATTTGAACAATTGTTATTGTTTGCTAGTAAAAGGTACGAGGTTAGTAAAAATGGAGCGCTACACGAATGAACAACACATTCTTATTGTGAAATTGTTTTACCAAAATGGTGAAAGTTTTGCGGCTACAGTTCGCAAATTGCGATCAATTTGGGGTTACAATAATACTCTAAAAGAGTCAACTGTAAAGATATTAATGGATAAATTTGCCACAACTGGGTCTGTTAGTCATGTAAAGACAACAACGCGCCTTCAACCAGGTCGATCAACCAAAAATGTCGCAGCTGTACGTAATGATGTCGCTCAAACTCCATCCACCTCAATTCGACACCGAGCTCAGCAAATTGGTGTCTCCAAATCCACTATGCAGCGAATTTTGACGAAAGATTTGCATCTTCACGCATACAAAGTTCAATTGACTCAGGAACTGAAGCCAGCTGACCATGGACAGCGAAGGGAGTTCGTTAATTGGGTATTGGAGAGACAACATGAAAATGCTGATTTTGCCGACAAAATCATCTTCAGTGACGAGGCCCATTTTCATCTTGATGGCTTTGTCAATAGGCAGAATTGTCGCATTTGGGTGAGGAAAATCCTCGAGTAATTCACGAGAAGCAAATGCATCCGCAACGTGTCACTGTGTTGTGTGGATTTTGGGCTGGAGCGATGCTTTTTTCATGAAAATGAGGCATGTCAAACGCAACCAGTCAATGGTGCTCGGTATCGTGGAATGGTAACCAGTTTTTTCGTGCCTAGAGTTGAAGAAATGAATGTGGAGGGCATGTGGTTTCCACAAGACGACGCGACATGTCATACAGCCAGAGAAACAATTCAATCTTGCGTTCTTGCTGGGACACCTTTATTAGAGTCAATGATGGAATAAAAACTACAAACACAATACTGCAAAAATCTCTAATGTGGATACAACAAACTGTTTCTGCACCTACATACATTTCATATACACTGCAATTGAAAACAATTTTGGATGGCTTAAAAGTTCTAACCAAAAGCTCATTATTATGTTAATACTATATGTTATTAAGTTCATCGTTTTATTTTGTTACTCAATAATACATATATTGTTGAATCCTTTTGTTTTATACAAAAAAATGAAAGAAACTTTGTGCAAACAGAATGTTTGAGTTTTGTAAATCAGTTTCACTGTACAACGTTAACATTATTGAGCGTCGGCTCTGCTATAAACACAGTGGTTGCACGTCATCCATTTTGACGGTAGATCCATTTTTTATTTCTGTTGATTTTTGATTTTTATTTACACATTGTTTCATCTCTAAGCTATTTGCGATGTTGCTTTAGGCTAAATTTGACATAAAGAAAATACAAAAACTGATTCTGCAACCGAGTCAACAAATCTTAATATATTGATGAAACAAAGTTTAATGTAACAGATTTTAATATAAAAAAAAACACTTTAAAAATGTCTAAAAGGTTAAATAAATACTTCGTTTCTAACAGTAATACGACTTCTAATAAATATTGAAGAAAAAACACATATACTGAAACATTTCTCCGAATAGAGACAAAAGACTTAAGAAACGAACTTTATTCACTTAAGTCACCGAAATACGTAGTGGAGAAAAGCAAATCAAATGAAATGATTTGCTTGTACCACCACTGATAACCATTCTACCTACATTATATATGTATATTTCGTGTCATTTTGTTTTTGTAAATCGTACAATGAAACAATGTCATATTTATGCGATTTTTTAATCATTTAAATAAATTATATTATGCAATTTTTCGACAAATAAAAATTCAATAAAAATCATATCTTTTGGAATATCTCAACAAGTGCACATTTTTCATCAACTTTTTTTCATAAATTTTGGTACAAATAGCCCAAAACGCTGTTCGAAACATATCCAAATTTCAAAACGTAATCTCAAAAAGTATCGGTAAGGCGTATTTGTACCCGTTTCATACAAAATGCATTTTCCCGCTTTCATATTTGAAATCTTTTGCAAATCCATTGAAAAATATAAATATGTTATTAAAAATGCTTAACTCACTTTATGATAGAAATCAAGGGCACGCTTTTCGGCATATAAAACTCTCTGATCCTTTATATTCTCTTAAACAATGATAAAATTTTATTTTTTTTATTTTATAGACATTATTGATAAAACATATTTACATATCGACTTACATTTTAAAGATATGGCTCAATATAACCTTACATCTATGAAATTTTAGCTAATATTTAAAGTAACTTATTCTTAGAACATTTGGAGAAGGAAAGGGTAACAAAAATCCTCATTAAAATATGAAATAGGGGGATCTAACTGTAGCTTGACAGCCGTATTTATAGCCAATTGTATAAATTTTTCATATAAGGGTTTTTGCTCGTTCAACAGGATGTAGCGAATTTATCAGATATTTCTACGATTCTCTGGTGAATACCATCAGTGTTGGTTATCTGATAAAGTCTCTTTTTACTGAAAGTCCGGAGTAAATTTAGCATAATTTTCAATAATTTATTTCGAGAAATTTTTAATTTTTGTTTACGAATAAGTTTTAAATAACCTGGATTTAAATGTGAAATAATTTTCGGAAAATTGCAGCAGAATCGGTTATACAAATGTTTGAGTTTTAATTCAGTAAAGCAAGAGAATACGATTTTATATATGTTAAAAAAATTTCTTTAAATATTAACTTTGTTGAAATACAAAGAAGCCTCTTATGGCAAAAGTAGTTTGTACTCATAGGTTACCGTTAAATTATGGGACTTTTTTGAGTACAATCTGTGGGCATTTAAATTTTTCTTTCTATCCATTGTGCCATGTACCTTTATAGCTAAATAGCAATAGCCTGTCCTATTAATGAAAGACTTAAGAAACAAACTTCTCGATGTCTAAAAATGCTGTATTGCAAGAAGCTTTTTATTTCAACATACAAGATATTGCACATAAACGACGTCCCAACAAGAACGCAAGATTTAAATGACAGATGCAGCAATTGAATTGTTTCTCTGGCTGTATGACATGTGGCGCCGTCTTGTTGAAACCACATGCCCTCCACATTCATTTCTTCAATTCTAGACACGAAAAAACTGGTTACCATTTCACGATACCGAATACCATTGATTGTTTGCGCTTGACATGCCTCATTTTCATAAAAAAAAGGTCTAATGATTCCTCCAGCCCAAACTCCACACCACACATTGACACGCTGAGGATGCATTTGCTTCTCGTGAATCACTCGAGGATTTTCCTCACTCCAAATGCGACAATTCTGCCTATTGACGAAGCCATCAAAATGGAAATGGGCCTCGTCACTGAAGATGATTTTATCGGCAAAATCAGCATTTTCATGTTGTCTCTCCAATACCCAATTAACCAACTCCATTCGCTGTCCATGATCAGCTGGCTTCAGTTCCTGAGTCAATTGAACTTTGTATGCATGAAGATGCAAATCTTTCGTCAAAATTCGCTGCATAGTGGATTTGGAGACACCAAGTTGCTGAGCTCGGTGTCGAATTGATGTGGATGGAGTTTGAGCGACATCATCACGTACAACTGCGACATTTTCGTCGATCGACCTAGTCGAACGCGCGTTATTGTCTTTACATCACTAACAGACCCAGTTTTGGCAAATTTATCCATTAATCTCTTTACAGTTGACTCTTTTGGAGCATTATTGTGACCCCAAATTGATTGCAATTTTCGAACTGTAGTCGCAATACATTCACCATTTTATTAAAACAATTTCTCAATGGGAATGCGTTGTTCATTCCATTTTTACTAACCTCGTACCTTCTACTATCAAACAATAACAATTGTTCAACTGTCAAACAATGACACTTCGAATGGCGGCAAATTTAAATCTTGCGTTCTTATTGGGACGCCCTTTACTAAGGTACATATCCTTTGTGATATAAACAAGAAATATTGTAGCATACGAATAAAAATAATTGCATTGCATTTAAGTGGCCCAATACAATTTAAACCGATAAACGTTTGTATAACTATATTTTCCTTAAAGAAGTTGGCACAAAGAGCAAATCTATAAGAAAAGTTATTAAATAAAATTTATAAATCAGGCTTTCAAACGACAGGAGAAGAAAGTAATTTCGCTCGTACACAGAAATTATACTTGTCCTGGGTACATATTACAGTAAGGAAATCAGTATCAAATACTGCTCATTTCAAATTAGAATTATTATTCTAAAAACATTTGATTGATAAATTTTATGGATGAACCTAAAATTGCCTAATTTTTAGTTAGTACTTTCTACTATTGATGGTTTTTTTTTCATACAAAACGCAAAAAGTTTTAAGAGGTAGTAAAATTTGACACAACTGACTTTCGAAAATGATATGAAAGCGTATTAAATGCGTGGAACGCTTCCTTGTTCCTCTGCCTTCGATGTTGACTTCAATATATCATAGGTGCTTTAACTGGTTCCAGTTGAGAGTTTATTGTTGACGCAGCTTTTTCAAATGAAAAGTAATTGATTTCTCATGCAATGTTTCAAAACACTTTGCATGCAAACACGACACCAATTACAAGTTAATTACCAACGGAAATTAAGCGTTAGCTAAACTGCATTATCTATAAAAAAAAACTGGACCATGTAAATAATGTGAGATGTAAGATAAGAATCTAAAGAAGTTCCAAAATCCATTGCATCCAAAAATGCATTCAAAATGTACAGCAATCCACTTTTGCCTGTTACAACTTCATTAAATACTCATAAGCTATTCCACAAATTATGGCCAGTCTAGTGCTTTGAATCGCGGATTTATTAAATTAAATAACTTAGATGGGATTGCAAGAACTGAATACCCAATTCAACACCTACAGTCTTTTCTGTCTAGAAATAACTTTAAACTGTTCCTTTTTAGATATTTATAATAAATAATTTACGTATTAACATAACTTTCTTGAGATATGTTATGTCAATTCTTATTCTGTTACGATTTATACGTTCATAGACCTAAATAAATGAAATGAAATGAAATGAAATGAAATGAAATGAGATGAAATGAAATGAAATGAAATGAAATGAAATGAAATGAAATGAAATGAAATGAAATGAAATGAAGTTTACTAAAGGAAAAGTAGAACACTTGCTAGTTCCAAACAAACATTAGCAAAATCAAGGCGTAATCTTGACTTTGAATTGACTGATATCATAATCAAAACAACGTTGCTAATGCAGGTATTGCAAGATCTCTTATTAAACATGAAATCTACAGGCGTCTTCTTAACAACTTCAACAGAATTTAATATACAATCTTTTCACTGCCATAAATTTCTAAAATTGCTATCAGGTTACCAAGAGAAAGCAAACCGCTTTAAAACCCCAAATTCATAATATTAAAGCGACATAGCAATCTTGATATTGAATTAATGTAAGTTGCAATTTCATTAAAAGCAAAACAAATTTAAAACTAAACTGTTTTTTTATATCTTTGCACATACATATAATTCAAATTTTAAGGTTAAACCTGATATTTCGAGGAACTCAAATAAACACATCTTCCAAAACTATATTAAATGTATATTTACTGGCTTTCGTTTGCAACAAACTTGTGAAATGTATATCGGTTTATTGCGAAAGTAGACCACTATATAGTTGCAATTACAAAACGCCAACATCGCAAAATATTACTTGATTTGTAACCGATTCCTGCTGTAATTTCACTAACAACCCGAAATAAACAAATACTGACCAGACGTTTTTTTCTTCCATGCTCACAGAAAACTGGAATATTTTTATAACGCAACAACCATTATTCAACTGACATTAAATTTATACACACTTTCGACGCAAACCCAACTAACTTGATATTTTTTGAGGGAGAAAAAAAAAAACAAGATTGCAGTAAACCAAATGATTGGCAAGCAAAAATTGCATTAGGATCTACATGTGAGTACACAAACAATAGACACAAGACAGAAACTTGAAATTCATTGACGTTAACCTTACTGAAATCCCAAAGAAAATACTACCTATTAAAACTCATGCACATAAAATTTGAACAACTGAACTTGTTGTTCCCAAAATGATTAAAAAAATTTGCAAATTATAACACCTATTTGGCTTTAATCGAGTTGAAATGAATTTAGAATCAAGAATACGTTTATGTAATCATTAAAGGAATATTTTAAGAACATTTAAAACTGTGTTGGTATTTTTATTTGCAAATATATTCCAACAAACCTTATGATGTCATTTGAAATTAGCAAGCAAGACAAATAAGTTAGTAAATCAATGATAAAGCTAATAAGAAATTGCTCCGAATATGTGGTTAAAAAAAACAATAAAGGACTTAAGACACAAACGTAAAACAAAATTGTAGGGTTTGTAATATTTTACATGACAATTAGCAATTTTTTATCAACTAAAACCTTTCGATTTCAATGTATAATTGAGTAACCTAAATTTGTAAGTTTCCAATAAATAATAAACAATAAGCAGTCGGGGTGACAGTAACAGTTTCAAAAGTCAAATTAAATATAACACACTTAAAGCTATGATTTAGGTGAAAATTTTACTTCATTACAATTCTTGGACATTGCTGTTATGTACGAAATACAAAGTCATTTAAATGACCGCCTATGGATTAGTTGCATCAGTCGATGTTTTTGATATGATATTAAATGCTACTTATTATATTGTAGATTATAACACGCAAAATAAATAATTCAGAATGCTCAGATCTCCATCGTAACTTTCTTACAGAATTGAAAGTATTCTAAAATCTTGTCATACGAACACCTATCTTTCTAGCAGTTTAATAACGACAACATCGGCAATGTGACGTTGAAATTATCCGTTAACGAGGACAACTATGTTTATATTTCGAATATATTCCTTTGGAAAACTACCAAGGTGTCGGATACAGGCGGCTTTCTGTTTCCTTTGAAAATAATTTGGTTTCAAAAAACTTACTTATTGTCAGATAATAACCACCACCAAGCAAATGCTTTACTAAAATTTTGGACTCTAATTTATTAAATTAATTTTTAACAAGAACATTCATTCAGGACACTAACATTACTTATGCATTCATTTTCCTACCAGCAGAAACCGGACACTTGATCTTCCTTCTTCACTGCCAAATTCACATTAGCCACATGTTTCATAATGTTAGAGATGACTGTAGTAACATTTCACTATTTTTTTGACTGTGACATTTCTTGTAGTGAAACTGTTATCATCACTGCGAAGTCATGACTTTAACTTTAAACTTAGATTATGTGAATGTAAGCCTCTCAGACTTTTTTTGTTGGAAAGTCCAAAAACAACATGAACCAGGCTGTGATCAAGAAACCGGAAGCCACCAATACCCACGTCAATTGAAATGCTTGAACGCATCATTTCAAATTACAACCTCAAAACAATCGTTATTCAGTGCTGTTGAAGTCACAGTTAAATGCAAAGAAGGGTTCCTTTGTTTAGTAACAGATATTTACCGACAAAATTACATTCTTGAATCCTTTTAATTTCCAAAAAATTACGTACAAATGATTAAGAGAAATAGTAATGTAAATCGATTTCTAGTAGCAGGTAATATCGTTGAAAAATTGTGTTGATTAATACACATTTTGTGAAGCAATAAACCAAACTCTCCAATTTGTTCCGTAGTTTTTTAAATACCTATGAAAATGTTTGTTATCGTGACTTATGAATTGCATCACAATTTCCTGATAATTTACATATATCGCAGTTATTGCATTTCCACATCTAAAGCCAATTTCTTTTATAAATGACTTTAAGTCTAACATAATCAGACACAAAACAACATAACGTGTGCAAAATGTTAACAACGTTTAAAATTCACTCGAATATTAATAATGAACAGAGATTGTAGTATGCAGATTTAGAAGCCATTAAAGTTTAGCGAACGGTTTGCAACGGATCAAATTTATAATAAAATAAGTTAACATCATTGATGTTAATTTTACATAGAATTTCACCACATTAACAAAAAGCAGGTATATGAAAAGTTTACAAAATTGACGATCAATTTTCATCTAAAATGAGGAAGATGTAATTTTCATCAAAATTGAACCATACCAGCTGGAATATATATATATATATATATATATATATATATATATATATATATATTGTAGATATGAACACACTCAAGACAAATTTGTCTTTTTTCGTTACCTAAAAAAAAAATTGTGTAAATGCTGAAAGATCTTTTCCAGTTTATTAAATTATAATATTAAAAACCCAACTATTTTTTAGCGTTATTACTAAGATATGGTAATAAATGAAAAATTTCCCTAGAAAAACGAGTTAAATCAATATAGAATTTATGATGTGGGGCTTTGTTTGCAACCCAACTATTACGGCGATGAATCACCATAACACCCAGACGAGCGAAATCGGTCAATTAGTAGTAAAAGTGTCCACACGAAGACCTTGAAAACTGACGCAAAATCGATATACGTTTCGTATGCGCTTTTGACACGCCCACTTATTATACTATGAGCCTGTACATAGCCCATATCGATCGTAAGTTCCAGTAGGGAAAATTTACTCATACGAACACAAGATCCAACTATCCAAAATTGTCTTTACGAATTATTTGTTCTGCTTTCACCCTTTATTGGAAAATTAAATACTATATAGGGCGATATATGATGGATCCAGAAAGAACCAGCCATCCGAATTGTTGATGGGTTATTAAATAACAAAAAGTAAATTTTATGCTGGAAAATAAGATATGGCAAAATGTCATGTATAAGAACGAGCCGTTTTTCACACTCCTGAATATAAAACGTTCTAATCGATCTTATTGCACCTCTCCATGTTTACTCCTTTCCACTTGATTTTTTTTTCAAGTTTCGCTTTTACGCTCAAAATAGACTTCAATAATTTTTTGATCCAAACCTTTTTTTTCTAGAAAACTTTCGAAGCAGATAATGACACCTGGGAGTCAACGCTAAATTTTGGAGAAAATTTTCCCCCATTAAAAATCATTGTATTAAAAAAAAACAACATTAAAGTAGCATCACTTTTTTTTAACGAAATACAGTTTTTTTATCAGTGGGACATGTGCATACCTTTATCCTTATTGAGGTTATTGGCTGGTAAATACGGTGATTGTTTATAGGTGGGAACTGTAAGAAACTACGAGGATGTTCCCAAAACTAGCCGACCTGATGGTGCTAGTAGTTTGAAAAAATTATTTTGGTGAAAAGTGGTGACCCTATAAAATATATGTGCCAAGTTGTTTAGTATTTTTATTTGAGCTATCAAAAATAAACGATCTCATGAATTCGTAAACGAGGAAAAAGTGGTCATCATTATGTAATTCAATATTTTCATTTGAAATGTCTCAGGCCAGCTAGATTATACTGGGGAAGTCTCCTACTTCCTCTCCGACTGTAAGCTATTGGCTAACAGAGTTTGAACAGGGCCGTACGTGCATCCATGCCTCACGAAATTAAGCAAATCCGGAAAATGGTATCGGTTGATAGTCGGCTCAAGTTACGTGAGCTAGATGAAATGATAGAAATTTTATAAAGTATTATACATTGTACATTGACCGAAAATTTGATAATAAGATAGCTGCGTGGAAGATGGTTGCCGCGCTTGCTTTCAATAGAACAAAGACAGCGTCATGAAGACTTTTCATTAGAGTGTTTGGTGATGTTCCACAGCAACAAAGCCGAATTTTTGCATCCATTTACAGCCATGAATGAGACATGGGTCCATCACTTCACACCTGAAGCAAATGAATAGTCAAGTCGGTCAACAGTCGGTCAGACTGGAATGGGATAATCGTGTTCAAGGAATGCGAGGGCGGTTCCATCTGCAGGTAAGAGCATGGCGTCCATTTTTCTGAGATGCACATGGATATTATTTTAATTGGTAATCTCCAGAAAGGAAATAAACAGCGAATATTATGCTAATCTATTGCAGCATATATGTGATAAAATTGTGGAAAAAAGAGCGCATTTGGTGAAAACGAAAGTGTTTAATCAAGAGAATGCCCCAGTTCACACATCCGTTATTGCGATGATCACAATTAATGAATTAAACTTCGAACTGCTTCATCACTCACCATATTCGCCAGATTTAGGTTCTTTGGACTATTTCTATTTCTAAACTTTGAAAAAATGGATGGGTGGTAAAAGATTTGCCAAGAATGAAAAGGTGGAGTCTGCGGTTGATGACTATTTTAAAGAGTTTGACAGTTCTTACTATAAACAGAGTATAGACCCGTTGATTTTAGAGTGGTCTAGAGGATAATCATTGATACTTGTATATATTAGTACTCGTATATGGAAAATTCAGGTGAAATTGCTAATAAACCGCTCAAAAATAAAAGATTAATTTTTTATTTATATGATGTATATATATGTATATATATATATATATGTATATATATATATATGTATTATATATGTATTATAATATTTGTTTATAGTTTATATCAAGGGAAAAGTTATATTTAACAAAAATAATGTTCAGTTTAAGTCCTTGCGTTTTTTGCCCTTCGCATATTAAGCAAATTTAGCGTTTCTTTAAATTCCTTTAAAGTTGCCATTACTGGCCGCCTGGACGCTAAACAAGTAAGGGAAGGAAAACTGCGCTAAAGAAAGAGCGGCTAATATTTTACATCAGAATCGCCAAAATCAAAATCAAGTATAGGAAACCGTGATAGCTTTTAGAGTTATCGGTTACTTTTCTGTTGAGAGACACTAGCAGAGCTGCTAAGTCATTTATGTAGAATTCGCTGAATGAAAATATAATACTCACTATTTCTCAAACATTTGCTGTATTCGGAAAAATTATTCTCACTGCATTGTAAAGAACACACAACGTTCATTATAAACATGCCGCCTTTAAAAACAAACAAATGAAACCAGTTTGAAATGATTGCATTCTTTTTTGTTCATAACATGGTTCATTTCTTAGCCAATCATAATTAATGCATACCAAGAGAAATTAAATCAAAAACAGTCAAATAAAGCAATTAATATTAAACAGAGTGAAGTCTAAATATTTACAAGAACAAAAAGCGAGCAGCTGCCTTTAGAACTCAAAGCCGGCCAATGAAAACTGTACGATTCGTCGCCTGAGTTCTTCGGCAACCAACCGAACTGCGCCGGGTATATCAGCTGAAAATATCTAGAAATAGTCGTGGGGTTTTGAAGCTGCATTCGGTTTGATTGCGATCGCTAAGTGTAGAACGCATATAAGCTCTGATTGTGAGAAGCTCACTTATATCCTTCCATGGGATGCAAGAGAATTTGTTTTTTTTTTATTCCTAAACCAATTATTTTTTACTTAATTGCATTACTATATTTCATTGATGTCTTTTGTAGACATTTTACATATAGAAAATTATCTTGAAAAACACGTATGATACACACTTAACAATCACAAAGGTACCTTCAATCCTACTTCACTTATAAAAAAAACATTCATAGGAACTTTCCATAGAGAAAATTGCATTCGCCAGAACTTTGCATGTACAAAAATGTCTTCGTATAAAGTTTTCATGTAGAGAAGTTTCTTCAGAATGTATGCATATTCATAATTGAAATAATATATAGAACTAAATTTAAAAATTATTGAAAGAACAGTGCAATATAATTGCAATTTTGTTTAAATGCAGCGGAAAATAGTGGCAGAATAATAAAAGAATACACCTATACTATATTTGAGAATATTTCAAAATATGCCAACAGTCAATTGAAGAATTTTTGAAACATAAATTGAAACAAAAAACTTTGAACATACTAACCGACGTAATGAAGAAGACACAAAAAATTTAGGAAACATTTTTTTTATTTTTCAACATTTTTTCCCTTTAGCTCGATACAATTTTCCCAGTGATTTTCAATAGCGTCTACACCCTGTTTACAGTAACAACTGTCAAACAACCGCAGACTCCACCAGTTCATTAATGGTAAATCTTTTACCACCAAGCAATCTTCTGAAGTATTGGAATTGAGAATAGTCCGAGGGATATATATCTGGCTAATAAAGGTCGTGATGAAGCAATTCGAATTTTGTAATTTATTAATTTTGGTCAACGAAATAGTCGATGTGCAAACTGGAGCAAACAACATTTTCTTTTTCGACAATTGCGGCCTTCTTCCATAATTTCATCACCAAAATGCTGCAATAAATTAACATATAAATTAATATTCGCCGTTGATGATTTTTCCTTTCCGAAGAAAATCAACAGAAATAATCTCATGCGCATCCCAAAAAAACAGACGTTATTAACTTACCTACGGCTAGAACCGCCTTCTTTGAACAAGATTCTCCCATTCCAGTCTACTGCTTTGTCTCGGGTGTGAAATGGTGGACCCATGTCTCATACATGCTTACAAATGAACGCAAAAATTCGACTTCATTGCGGTGAAACATCGCCAGAGGCTCTATTGAAACAGCTTCACGACGCTGATTTTTCTCTATTGAAAGCAAACGCGGCACCCACCTTGCGCACAACTACCTCCTCTTCGGATTTTTGGTCAATGTACGATATATAACACTTTTTAAAATGCCTATCATTTCAGCTAGCTCCTTTAGCCGACGATCATCCAACACCATTTGGTAGATTTTCTTAAGAGCGTCTGGTTTCGACACCTCAACTATTCGACCACTATGGTGTTCGTCTTGGCAGCTTGTACGGCCTCGTTTAAATTCTGCTACCCACTATCTTACAGTCATAAATGATGGAGCATACTCGCCTAGAGTTGAATCTAGCTCGGCTTCAATATTGTTTGGACTGAGACCTTTCATATGGAAATATTGAATAACATAACGGTGACAAATTTTTTCAATATTTACAAATTCACTGGAATCGTTCAATTTTAATAGCTCAAATGAAAATGTTAAACAAAGTGGAGCCTTGAAACTTAAGATATATATTTTGTAAGTTTGCCACTATTCACCAGACTAATATGTTTTCAAACTATTGACACCATCTATACATCCGGTCGTCTAGTTTTCGGACCGTACATAAATATGGCATGTACGTAAATTTGTAAATTTAGTTTGAAAAAATTACTTCTTTTGAAATTTTTTGTAAATTTGTGGTGTTCGAATTCAAACAAACAGCACTAATAAAAGTATCATCGCAAGTAGAAAAGAATTATTACTTAGGTTGGAAAAATAATCTATCGGAAAGTCAACAAATTGCAAGCTAAAAATCGTGAAAACAATTAGTAATCTGCAGATTTCAGTGATATTATAATCCTTTTTGACCCTACCTTTTCATTACGTATTATCGTCAAATGAAGGGCGGCGCATAAGTAACGTTAACGGCGATTATATTGAATGCGTTCTTGAGCATTATTTGGTTTTAACTCGTGAACCAATTGCATCTTATATGGGAAAAGATGTAACATATATAAAATTCTTTGCAAAGACCGCCCAGATATCTCTAACTACTGAGAACTTCACCTGGTGGAAGTTTCGGGATTTACCTCAATACCTGCTTGCACTCGAGCAATGGTCACTTCATTTCGAACTGCACGAGGTCTTCCAGCCCGCGGAAGATCACAGTCAGCCCCTTGTTGCCCAAAACACTAAACCAATCGATAAATTGTTGGAGCGCTAGGAGCATTTCCAAAAATGAAGAAATTTCGATATGATCTGAATAATCGAATGCTGACAAAGGTTCTTTGTTCTGTGTTGAGCCTTTCCATCATAAATTTGCCAAGTGTTATTTAGTTAATTTTGTAAAGAGACAAAAAAAAGACAAACAAAAACTGTATTAACTGATCAAATCATAGCGTTATTTATGCGCCACCCTGTAGTTTAAATTTACATACGATTTACTGCAGGACTTTATTTTAATTTAAATTTTTGTAGTAATATCAAAATTGTTTTTGCTTTGTCATGTCGCCGTCGAATAATTTTAGTTGGCTTGGAACTATGATTGCCTCCTCAGCAGCCAAGAGAGGAAATCGATATGCAATCGAATGGTTGCGAACAACTTATAACTCTCTCAGATTTAATTGATATTACAAAGTACAACATATGTGATCATAAATAATTGTAATTATAGATAATATTCAGAAAAGAATAAAAACTCTACTATCACACAAAATACTACTAAGCTATTAAGACAACCGGTGTGATTAATATGCGTAATTTACGTATATGAAGCAGTTGGTAGCGTGGTAGACAATGCAGTGAATAAAACAAACAGCACTAACGTGATTGGTGTAAATTACTATCTAATAGTACAACTGCAATACAAAACGATAAGAATCTGTAGTATAAACAAATTGACGTTATGAAGTATTATTGTTTGGCAATTTTGTTTGAAGTGAATTGGTTACGTTTAGTTATAAATCCTGCTTTATATATTCCGGTTAAAATTCTATGTAACGGTACTTAAAAGGTATTGCTAACAGTTTTCTTAAAAAAAGTTAACGAATTTAATACAGTTGATTCTCTCCTAATCATGGGAGTGAAATATAAACTTTAGAGAAAATTGTGTGAACATTTTAAAACCATATTGGCTTAGCCACAATGCAAAAAGTAATATGATTGTGACATATCCACAATACAATTGTGATATGGACTTTCCCAACGTATCAAAATTCAGTAAGTGAAGGCAAAAATAAATGAACAGGCCTAAAGTTGGCTCAAAATTGGACAAGGATAGATTGCGGTCTACATCATCGTAGACAATATAGGTATATTGGTTTTCCGCAAGATGACTGGATGTGACTTAAACGTTCTTTTCTGATACATAATTCTTCAACATGGCACTTTATCCAATGAAGGATCCACTAAAATATATTACTGGTATTTCAAATAACCACACCCACAGTTACAGCGATGTGATAAACAAGTACATTGCATATGGTCGAAAAAATTAGTACACCTGCGTATTTTTGCTTTATGTTTTTTAGTTACTTTAACGGAAAGTAAACATGGCAATTCTTTTTTTATATTTAAATAACTTTAACATGGTAATGCCTTTAAAAGCAAAACCAAAACTGGAACTTCCCCGTTGTCGATTTGTACTTGTTGTGATTTCAGTACTTGGTCAAAATATTAAATACATTGCTCAATTCTTTAATATTTCCGCAGTCTGCTGTAGTCTTTTTGGAAAGATTACTTATTTTACTATTGTTAATCTTTATTCATAACAAAATGTATAGTAAAAAAATCAGCCATGGGTCGAAAAAGTCATTGTTCTCCAGAGGAGAGAAAAATTGTTTCAAGACTAAGAGTAAGTGGGCAATGTCTTCGTTCTACAGCAGAGACTATGAATCTGTCGCTATTTTTTTGTACAAAATGCTTTAAAGCCTTTGAAGACCGTCAAAACTCTTGGAAGACCCAAAAAAAAACTTCAAAAACAACAGATATCCGTATTTTAACACTTGCGAAGAAGGACCCGTTTGAGTCTTCAAGAGCGATTTCAGCAGAAATTGGAAATGTAATTTCATTGCGAATGTCATTCGTCGTAAACTACAAGAAGCACATTTACCAAGATGGTTGGCCAGAAGAGTTCCTTTGCTTAGAAAAAATATTTAAAGGCTAGATTGGCGTTTGCATGATGTCATTCCAATTGGTCAGGAGGAGACGGTGAAAACAATGACGAAACATCTTGTGGAGCGATGAAATAAAAATTAATGTATTTGGAAATGACTGTGCCCGGAATGTTTGACGCCCTAAGGGTAAGGAATTCCATGCTCGCTTTACAAAGAAGGCGGTCAAAAACGAGGGCGGCAATATTATGGTCTGGGGTTGTTTCTCGTAGTAAGGTGTCGGTCCGATATATAGAATTACCGACACTATGGCCAGATTCCACTACAAAGATATCTTGGAAAATACGATGTTTAACTATGCTGTGGAAAGTATGCCTCTTAGATGGACATTACAGCTGGATAATGATGCGAATCATACTTCTAAGTTGATAAAGGATTGATTCCAAGATAATAATGTTGTCCTTTTTGACTGGCCAAGTCGATCTCCGGACTTAAATCTAATCGAAAATCTTTGCAGTAGAAACCTGCAGGAAGCTTATTGCCAGCATGCCGAAAAGTCAACAAAATAATTGAAAATAAAGTTGTACTTAATATTTTGTTCAATGTTTTTTGATTAGTTTCTTACTTTTTGCAAAATACTGAATTTATTTTTTGTATTTTGTTATTGTTTTAGTATTTATTTTATTTCTAATATTATAACAAAAGAAATTAGAAATTTCTTTTAGTTTAAATAAACTCTCGCCTACGGCCCCTTAAAAAATATGTAGAGTGTACTTATTGTTTTGACCATATGTGTATGAGAACAATTTCCATACCAAATCTAATACTTTAACAATTGCTTTTGTTTTCAATTAACAAATAATTGTTAGTGCTGTTCTACAAAAATTGATGAGATACAACTATATGTTCCTTTTTAATTAACTAATAAAATGTACGGTGTTATCCATTTTCACTTTTAAAAGTAAAGTAAAATAAAACATACATAAAGCTATGATTTCGAGAAAACTTTTATTTCATTATAATATTTGGACCTTGCCATTATGTTCAAAATAGAATGCCATTTATATGTTCGCCTCTGGATTGGTTGCAGCAGTGGATCATTTCGAGGTAGTTTCCTTACAATTTTTCGCACATTTTGGACGGTATCTCGGCGACAACTTGACGAATATTAGTTTTCAATTGCTCCAACAATTGAGGATTATCCGCTTAAACGCGGTCTTTGATGTAACCACCCCCGCATCACCCTCGGAATCAAAAAAAGTCTAACGGCGTCAAATCGCATAAACTTGGTGGTCAACTGACGTCGCTAAAACCTGAAATTCCGCTTTCTAGAAACTACACTTGGAATCAAGCCAAAATCGTCGAGTTTATAATCTTCAACAAAAGCCAAGTGCTCCGAATGGAAATTACCCGCCACACTTTCATCAACAAAAGCGATATTTTCGGCAGTGCGTACATTGCGCTGATGCACAGGCCTGAACACATCTGTAAGGTTTCAATTTTTTTGTCAAATTTCTTCATAACCTTGCAATTCCTTGCACGATAGGTCGATTAAGACGACCATAATTAGGCAGTAATGCACGAAAAATGTCCACGTTTTTATCACTACTTTTGTAGTAAGTTTTAACTATTTTTAGGCGTATTTCTATTAATAAATGATCCATATTCGTAAATGGCAACCTTTCCCTAAGTAAAAAACACTTTAGATGACAAGTAAAATATTTAGTAGCTGACACCATTGACAAATCGGCTATTTTGCACCCACGAAATGGATAACCTTGTATAATTTAATTGAAAAGCCACTTCATCGCTAGGTATGTGAGTGTGCCAAAAATATCTTCTTATCTACGATCGTAGCCGAAGATTGTAGTCCACCCAGATCGATATAACACTTCTGGTAACTGCGATAGAAATAACTCATACAGTAGTAACTTAAATTTGTTATCTATTGCATTAAATACGAAAAAAAATCAACCAAATAGACATGTCTCTTATAATACTATCCTTACAAATGACTGATTTAACCCACACATTCTTAAGTTCACATCCATCATACAGTTGCTTTAAATTTGGCTACGTTAAGCCTTTTTTTGGAACAAAGTTTCAGAATAAAAATAGAGTTCATTGCCATATCCTGGTGCCTATCATACAAAGTGGGCTACTTTCTAAAATGCTATCTTTCATCTGTATTTACCAACTAGTCAACTGCCACTGCATAGATTTTTCACCATTGCATTGAGACTATGTAATTTTATTCACTGTAGTCCCTAAATCATAGATTACGCTAAGTTAAATTTTTGTTAAT
The DNA here is from genome assembly GCA_019455685.1 of Philornis downsi. NCBI lineage: Eukaryota > Metazoa > Arthropoda > Insecta > Diptera > Muscidae > Philornis > Philornis downsi. Next base: position 3,132,946 of record JAHXMU010000056.1, on the reverse strand, counting down.
TTTTTTTTTTTTGTTTTTTTTTTTGTGCGTTAAGATGATTGCTGAAATTTGGAAATATCGATTGGATAACCAGGCTCTCGGTGATGCCTCCCATAGAAATTACATAATTTAATCCCCATATTTT